>JAOXNR010000032.1:14548151-14576124 GCA_028571225.1 Parsonsia alboflavescens | reverse complement strand
GGAGTGTGGATTCTACCGAAGTGTGTCGCGAAAATGGAATGAAGGGCAGCTTCGGTTGGGAATGAAGAAAATGAGTGTGGAAGGGAAAGATAGGAAAGACGGGAAAGAAAATGGGTAAGAATAGAAGAAATATGAAGAGTAGAGAAGGTGAAGAGTTTCGGTTGTTGGCGGTGAAGAAGGTGGGGAGTCGGTCTCGAAATAGGAAGAAAAGGAACCGTTGGTGCCCTTGTCTCGATTTGGGTATAAGGGTAAGGAAGTAATTTTCCATCTCTGTTATAATTTTTATTATCCAAAAATCTTAAAATTAACTTTTGTGTATAAGTTGAAATTGGGACAACCCAATTAGATAGAATTGAAATGTTTTCAAAAATTAAATCAACCTGTTTGGGTATATTTGGAAATTTCCACAACTTTCTATACCCAGGTTTTGTTCGCGTTATCATGTAAAACCCGATTCCCATAATCCAGGAATCCCCCGAATTCTAAGATGCAGAACAGAGCGTGTCCTCCACCCATTCTGCCATGTCCTGGACAAATAACCTGCTCGGGACTCCATATTCTATTTAGAGCAAATCAATAATTTTCTGTGGGCAACTCTGGTAGGGTTCCATCACCATCACCTGCCTCCAGGATCGCCATTGAAATTCTATGCGTTGAAGGTTTTTTTTTTTCCTTCTTTCTTTTCTTTTCTAACTATAGATTACGAATTTTGGAGGGTAATTGAACTAAATCAAATCATTTATAAATCAGTTTTGAACGGTTTGATTCGTTATAATCAATTAGAATTTTATTTTCTTTTTTAAAAAAATTTAAGAAATATATTTATTAAATATAACATATATAATAATACTGATATATAATATATATTATAATATTATTTATAATACATTACTGTGGTTCAATTGGTTAACAATTGATTAAAATTTTCTTTGTTTTACTTATATTATTTTTTATATAATATAATTGTATATTATATGTTATTTATTTTATATTATTATATTTAAGTGATTTGATTCGATTTTAATCGATTAGATTTTTTTTAATCGATAATCGAATCAAACAATTAAAAATATTGATTTTTGAAATCAATCATAAATCGATTAACTATCGACTTTGGTCGATTTTATGTCAATTTGGTTCAACTAATCGATTTTGATCGGTTTTGAACATCAAGAAGTGTATATATGGACAGAAAAAAAAAAAAATATCAACTAATCTAACATGAAAACTTATTTCAAAAACATAAATTAACCATAATCCATGAACAGAAAGGAGCTTATGTTTCTATCTCTAAAATGCTTTCAAGAGTCAATCTGGGCTGAAGAACATCATCATCATAGTCTTGTCCGAATTCTTCTGATCATCAAATTCATTAGAGATCATACACGAATGCATATGTATTCCTGAAGAAAAGATTTCTCCATTTCTCCAGACCTGTTATCATTATAGTTTTAGCTTGAAAAGCCCAGAGAACAACATCAAGAAATCTCTCCCAATCAACAACTTCTGCAGGAAAAATCAACTGATGAACTTTCATTGGAACACCTCTGTCAATATTCATGGCTTCCTTCACATCAAAGATACCAACATTACTGCAGAAAAATGTAAATTTGACATACAGATAACAAGTTTTCGATTGAGAGAAATTCTTCAAGAACCTCTTCATTTGGACAAAAGATAATGTACTATCTGAATCATATGTTTCCGAGTCTAGTATCATATCGATATCTTGAGGAACTTGTGAAGGATACTTGATAGATGAAAGTGCCTGTGTATTTGAATGAAGTCATATTGGGAGCATTGATCTGCAGCTATTTCAAATCACTATCCTCATGGAATGCTAAATTAAAGGGAGTCAATGGAATATATACATCCAACTTCACTGTTTTGAGGGAGGCACCAGAGATTCTTAATCTCTCCAATTTGGGACAAAGTTCGACTGTCAAATCCTCTAAACTGGGGAATCTGTGTTCGAAAACAAAGAAGAACTCATCTCTGATGCCAACTTCAGACAATTCTAATTGCTTCAGATTTTGAGCTGAAACAGAGAAAGAAAAATAAGAGAAAGAAATCAATACTAGGGGATCAAATTCAAGTCCCTTAAGCTTCTTTACCTTGTTGCTACCAGCACCAACACTATGACAATCCAGGATGGTCAAGCTTTCAATCATGGAGCAGATTGAGGTCATCCTTTCCCAAGTTGAATTCTTTACAAAATTTAGATCACGAAGATGCAGAGACTTGAGATTCTTACATTGGGTCATATTTTCTGGAAGTGTTAGCTTTGAATGTTCGTCGCCTTTTACAGACAGCTCCTGAAGAGATTTGGATTCAAAACTTATCCCAGGCAAAACAACATCTCCTTTCGGTACGTAACTCAAATTTTAAAACTTAAACTAATAACCTTATAATTAAAACCAAGATTAAATTTATCAAATAATGTAGTATTATTAATGATAAAATGTAATTATCCAAAGGACACCCAGTGGGTGGAGGTACGTGCAAACTGATCCGAACACAATCAATATTTTAGTTATAATATTTGACTCAATTATAAGTTATTATTCATTTTTTAAGATAATTAAATGACAGGATCTAAAAATCTTGGTGTAGGCCTAATTAGAAAGTATTTGAGGTTTTATCTTGAAATTTAGACAAATTTTAAAACAGCTGACCTTTTGTATGTGTTTTAAGTCGTCGAAAAGTAGTAGTTTAGATTTTTGTTAAATAAATTGGTGAATTTTATCTCTATATTATTTTTAGGCTCCAAATCTTCTAATACATTTTTGTGTGGTACTCTTTAGTATATATTAATAAAAAAATCTTATACTTGTCTTTTAATTATTTTTGTAGATACATTTTATTTTTATTATCTAAATCCTAAATAATAAATAAGGATACTTGATATTTTAGTACACACATAAATAAAATTTTTTATTGATATATTAGAGAGTGTCATATAAAAGATTACTAAAGACCTCGAGCCCTATTTTTGTCTTCCAACCTAGGTTCTCAATTGTCTTTTTTTTTTTTTAATATTTTTTTGAGTGATAAAATAGGTCTTTTATATATGATCTCCAAAATAGGTCAAATGGACCTAACTTACAACTCAGGAAATTTTGAGGCTTAAAAAAAAAAAAAAAAAGAACTGCATTTTAAGTCAAAAAATGAAAATAATTTAAGGATGAAATTCATCAATTTGCTTAATATAAAGATGAAATTCACCAATGGTATAAAAAATTACTCCTTCAATCCAGAATTGAATGTCTCAATTTGATTTGCACGTATTTCAATAAAAATTAGTTTATTAATACATTACATTATTAATTTTCTTAATAAAATTTTTACTAATTTAGAAAATGAGTCATTCAATTCTAAATAATAAAAAAAAATATGAGATATTTATTTTTAACGTCTAAACATGTAAACAATAATATAATATTAGTTGACTTTTAAGTACTGAAGTAGAAGAAAGAATTAAAAATTCAGTGATTTCTGAAAAAGGAAAAAAAAATGTTTGGGAAATAAATTTACATCACAACATAACCTCTTTGTCTTTTCAAGTAAATTTCCTAAAATGCCATTGTGATTTTGACGGGTCCCCAAGATTGATTGCAAAAAATGTAGACATGCTTAAAGATTCACAATCTATCCCCATGTCTTCTCTAATCACGATTACATTGACTGATAATATTTGTACTTTTTTTTTCTTATTATTTTATTATTAATTATAACATTTAATTATTTTAATATTATATTATTATAATGTTATATTCATATCTCATAAATTGTAAAATTTAGGTAACTCATACTCATTCATACCTATTGAATGAGTATTTATTGATTTTACATTTTACGGAGTACTATATTATGCTGAGTTAATTATTGATTTTTACGTAAAATTAATCCAAACAATCTATTCTCATGTCAAATTAATGGGGAAGAACGTAAAGTTGATTAACAAAAGAAGGGATGTTTTCATCTTAACATTTTATCCCCCTCTTCTTTTCATCCTAAATTGATGCTTTTCTTGTTCAGTTTATAGATTTAAAATCTCAAATAAAGGTTAAAATCTACCAAAAGCATACCTTAATTCCCCATGTCTAGTACAACGAGATTGAGGAACACCTACCATCCGCATGTTTGACGAATTTGGCCATGTATGAAGAGGAGAATAGATGAAAACATTACAACCTTTATCGACTAATTTCATATTTTTCATGCTGATTTGATTTGAGAATGAATTATTTTAGTGAAATTGATTTATAGTATTAATCGAAAAAAGATAAAAACTTTATATAGTTAAAAAAAAAATACATAAAGTATCTAAAAGGTTATGTATCTTTCTGTGAGATCCATATGGACCAAGTAAAAGGGGAAAGGAATCTAAAAAGTTATTTTTTTTTTCTTTAATTGAGATTGATATGGAAAAGTAAAAAAAAGTAAGAGATGAAAAAGAAGATTTCCTTGAAATTTAATAATTATCCTAAATTTTTAAACTCCTAAGTGATTAATGTTAAGATTTTATTTATTTTATTTTTGCAATGTCCTAGTACATTATATATTTTATGTACCTAATAGTTTAAAATATACAAGCTCGAAATATCCTAAAAAATATTATGAATAATTCCATTTAAAAAAATTTAAAATTTTAAGAAAATAGTTTGATGTATTTTTTATTTTAATACAACACCACAAATTTATTAAGAAATCTCGACAAATTATAGAAAAAGATAAATAAATATTTCAAAATAAAAATAAAAGAAAATTTATAACACAAAATAAAGTAATAAGTAGAAAAAAAATCCAAACATGGTATGAGCTTAATATTAGGGTACTCACATGTCAAAAGGGACTTCACCGTCAATAAAAACATAAACTAGGCCTTTCTCGTAAGTTCGCTCATCTTCCGAATCGCTAAAACGGGTCGAATTCGAATTCAAGAACCAGCAACCCGGAGAAAGAGAGGGCTTCTTTTATTTTTCCCCAAGCCAGAAACCGAGAGAGAGAGAGAGAAAGCAAGAGAGAAGAACTCAGAAAAATAATTTCGTTTTTCTTTTTTTCTTTTTGGTTTTGAACGGAGAAGGATTACGGAAGCCCCGCTTTCGTTAATTTCCCTTTTTAAATTTCTTTCAAAAGATTATACTCTTCGCGCCACCGGTGTCTCCGCCGTGAGCCATGGCAGCTCAGGTAGAGACCTCTCACCAGGGCGGCGGCGGAGGAGGTGGTGGTGGCGGAGACGTGTCTGTTACTGCCGGTGATCCTACCCAAAGTCAAAGTCGAACTAACAACAATGATGGTGTTACTACTACTGCTGCTGCTGCTGCTGCTTCTTCTTCTAGTATTGATGTAGATGAGATAGAGAAAACTAGGACGTTAATTTGTGCCCTTAATTTTCTCTCTCGTAATCTTCCTTTACCTCAGGACGTCTACGACGCCGTTTCCTCTATTTATCAGGACGAGGGCTCCCATACCGACGCTGACATTGATGGTGATGGTGGAGCTGCTGAAGTTTGTAACCCGATTGATGATTCTAATGTTGTTGGTGGTGGTGGCGTTGGATCCGCTGCGCCTGCTCTGGACAAGTCTAAGGTTCAAGTAAGTAGCATTTTTAAGTTTCATTTTTAAAAATATTTGTTCTGGAGTTTTATGTAATTGATGAGGTTTTGTAAAGGTTTTTTATTTTAATTTTTTGTTTCAGTAGAAAATTGAATAATACTCTAGCTGGAAGGGGCATGCCCTAACATGCGTTTTTAAAAGTGGAGTCTTGAAGCTTCTCTCTTTTTATTTTGTTTTAGTTTTCTTTTTGAAAAATTGCATGACTTCCTTTAATTGCTAGGAAAAAGAGTAGAAACAGTCTTTGTAATTGTTAATTTCTTATGTATACGATTCTAAAATAAAAGCAAGTGTTGGGACACTTTTGATTTGGAGGCAATCTATAGCTGTGAAACAGCTAAGTGATCTGATAGGGCATGCTTGTTGCTTGCTTTTTCCCGTCTGTTGCTTTGTAAGAACTTTCTTGGTTACAGATAGGTGTTATGTGTTCATTTTTTGCTTTTGGAATGAAACTTTGGTGAAGGCACTAATTCCACATAAAGAGACTTAGTTGCTGTGAAATGTTTGGTTGCATGCTGATAACAGTGCAATCAAATCTTTCTCTTTTTTTTTTGCTCTGATTGTTTAGTCTTTTGTTAGATTTTGTGAGATAAAAAGACTTGCTTTTTCTTTGATTATAAATGTAATAATGTTTGGGAAACAAGTTATGAATTGAGTACAAGTGGCGAAGCTGCATTTGTCTTTATAGTCTCTTCATATGTTTTTAGTCCTAGATTGGTGAGAAATGATCTTTTTTGGTTATTGTTTTGATTTCAGAACACGTGGTCAATATGCAGGAAGTTTTATGGTTTTGTTTGTTTAAAGTAGAAGAACAATAATGAGTCATTACATCTGACTGATAAGCATGACTTCTGCTTGAGGACAAGATATCCAATGACTGTGTTACGTTTAGAAGAGTTAATTGATGGATCTTCCCTTAGTTCATTATATCTGCATGGCATCAGAATCACATATCTCAAAAAAGAAAATGACATTGGGCTTATGATGATATTTGTTTAGTGACCAACAAATAGACAAATGTCAAATTTTCAAATAAGATACCTTGGTTCAATGGTGAAGCCAGGTTGGATAGTGGGGGCATATATATATTTATAACTTTTAATAGATAAGAAACCTTTTAATATTAAATAACCATAAAATATAGAATATCAATTTATTGAAGGAAAATCTAATGTATGTAAAACATGCAGTTTAAAGGGTAAAAAATTCTTAAAAGGGGAAATAAATAATAATTTTCTTAATATAAATAGTGAAAATTATCCATACACTACCATATGCTTTGCATCCTGCAGTCAGCATTATATTGGTGACTAAAGTCACGAAATAGACCAAATTCATCAGAAATGTTCTTGCCGCTGCTAGTTAAGACTACATTCTCCTAATAAAAAAAGATAGAGATTTGTGGAGAGTGAAAAACAAGTAAAGAAATTCTCAATGAATATAATGGTAAGGACAATAGAGATGTTCTAATGAACAAATAATTAAATCAACAATAGAGATATATACACAAAGATTTGGAGAAGCTTTTGTGAATTAAGAACTAATAGATGAATCTATCAAGTATGCAAAAATTTTAAATGCAAAAGAAAACTACAGAAGGAGACGGGAGGGTATCATATTAAAATAATGCATATGGTAAAAGATACTGAAGCCAAAAGGGGAAAGGATTTAATTTCCTATTAAATGCATGTAGCAAAAAATGCTAAAGCCAAAAAAGGAAAAGGGATTTTGTATTAACACAATGTATATATATTTAAAAGAACTGCCCCACAGATTGGCAAAGACACTTTGAAAGCACTAAAAATGATTTGCATCCTTAAGAGAAAGGAACATTGGGGTAAGGACTGTAGGGTCACATATGATTAAGGGCTAGGAACACAATCCAGATGGTAGCATATATTTCATGGGATTTTCCCCACAAGTGGGCTTTTGTGGCCCCCACTTGCTCATATATGGCTTGTGGCTGCTTTGGCTTGACATCGCTGTGGCGACTATATATTTGTTGGCATCCGCGTTGAATTTACACTTTCAGGCAGCCGGAAATGTATGACCCTGCCAAAAATAAGGGGAAAAGTGTATTTGAGACAGTCTCTGGTCATTCTGTAATTATGTCCTTGACAAAAAAGTTCCATTCATATCTAATCTTTCTGATTTCATTGTTCAGATAAATTTGAATAATTAGGTTTATTAAATATGTAGGACTTGGATTTCTTGTAAAACGGAATTGATTTGCATTCTCCTTTAGTTACAAAGACTATTTGACGTGAATTTCTTTTTTGCTTTAATCTTGAGTTATTTTTTCATTGTGAATATAAAGCACGCCAAAACTAAACAGAGAAAGAATTTGCGGAACTCAATATTGCAGAACAATGAAAATAATGGTCAGATCTTGCTGCTTCAGACGAATTACTTGTTTTCCCATAATTTGCATGCGAGTGTAGTCAATTTACTAGCACCTCTATCCTTTTTTGAGCTGGGGAGGACTTTGTTTGGGAATTGCAACTTCAGCTGAATTTAGATCCCAAAATTTATCAAATTTCTGAAGTATTAGAGTGAAATTTTTTCGTGAATATACATGTTTTCCTTCACGAATATGCAGATTAGGTCAGTGAAATTTATGCAAGAGATTTTTGTTGTTTGAAGTGATTGAATGTTCATTGAGCCTTTTCCGGAGTATGCTGTTTCCTTTTCTATTTGATTAGAGCTTTGAAGTAAAGTCTCTGGCTAGGGTTGATATGAGGATATAAATCCTTGTTTATCTTCTTCTCTGTTTTCCATTTTCTGATGGAATTTAATGATTTGGTTGCAGGATGGTTCAGGGTTTTCAAGTTATGGAGATTTGATGGCAGACTTTGAAGTGGCCCTACTGAAGCAAAGACAGACATGTGTGTCTGCTGATGGACTTGCAGAACTAAAGGAAAATCGTTATCAAAGCCAAATCCAGCATCGTCTAACTGAACTTGAAGGTAACTGTAAATAAATTGCAGACAACACAGGCACAAGTTCAAGCAAATCAAACTTTAGAGTTATATACTATCAAATCATTAAGAAAAGGAAAAGTTGAGATGATGAATTCCAAATTGAAAAAAATGTAATTGTTCTTTTTAAGCGTTTAAGATGGAATTCAATGGCATCCTACTGAGACCATTCCTCTAGCTAGTCTTATCATTGCAAAGCATAAAGTTAAATATTCATGTCAGTTTACCTTTTTGTTCATCCATGTGGAACAAAATCTTAACTAGAATTGAAACTTGGAGGTTGCAATAGAGTGACACAAAAATTCATTGCCACTCTATTCGATTGTCCATCAAACATTTCTCTAAAAAATTGCTTATGCTTTTATTTCTGAATCAGAACTGCCGACAAGCAGAGGCGAGGATCTACAGACAAAGTGCTTGCTAGAACTCTATGGACTAAAGGTAGAATATTTATATGGAATTGCTCATGTGGTGGCAATTATTCATCATGAGTTGATTGTATCGTACCTTTTATTTTACAAATTGATTAGTTGCTTGAGAATGTATAGTTAAACTTGAGTATTGAATGAAATCAACTAACTTTTTTTTTATGATTTACCTTTTTTTCATCATATGTTTGACTCTTAGATATTTGACGAAGGGCTTATCTTAAAGCTGCTATCTTTGATGAATGGAATAATTAACATAGCACTTTTGATAATTATGTTACAAAAATTTAACTATCATCTAAAATCACAAAAAGGTTCAAAAGGTGAACATGCTACTTGGTTTTACTCACTTTATGCTTCCACAGGACTGATATTCCTTGAATGTACCTGCCACCATGTAGCTTTTTACCAAATGAGTTGTTTTCTCCATGCAGTTAGCAGACTTGCAGGCTAAAGTTCGGTCTGAAGTCAGTGCAGAGTATTGGCTTCGTTTACTTTGTTCAACCCCTGAAAAGCAATTATTTGATTGGGGCATGATGCGATTGCCTCGTCCTCTATATGGAGTTGGTGATGCTTTTGCTGTTGATGCTGATGATCCCTTGAAAAAGAAACGTGATGCTGAGGTGAAATCTTTTTTAGTTTTAAAGTTGTTTCTTTTGTGGTCTCTGGAGTTCTTATGTTTCATCAATTTCTCTATACCAGGGGGGTTAATTTCACTTCTTAAGACTCTTAAGAAGTGAGGGAAGGAAATGATGTCTATGATAGCATATCTTTTATGAGGGGTCTGAGAATAGTTGATATGTTGTTTCAGATTCTTTCTGCTCTGTATGAGGAGCTAGTCTAATCATATGCAGCAACATGTCTTCATAGTAAAAATATGTAAAATAGTCATGCACTTGTCTATTTCAAGGAAATTTGAACTTTATATCACATGAGCTCAATCTTAAGTTTTAATCGCTTGCTGATAAAGTGAAATTTCACTGCAGAGATTATCGAGATTGGAGGAGGAGGAAAAGAACCGGGTGGAAACTAAGAAAAGAAAATTTTTCACGGACTTGCTAAATGCTGCACGTGAACTCCAATTGCAAGTGCAAGCTGCTCAAAAACGCCGGAAACAGCGAAATGATGGTGTCCAGGCATGCTATTACACGTTTCTGGAATTGGAACATTTATCACTTGTTTCAAATACTTTTTCAAATAATAAATTTGATTAGAATCTTTGAGGTGAACTTAGATACCATGCTCTCCTTGTTTGAATAGGTTGGAATATGTGTGAATAGGCTTACAAACCTCAGGGCTAGTTTTTCCCCTTTCTTTTTCAGTGATGAACATGGTTAGTCTTCTGTTCCATGCTTGGGCATGTCACTGATTTGGTACTATAAATTGCTCAGGAATAGTACTGGAAAAGCTTCTAACAATCTATGAATTCTCTGTAGTCTATGAACCTGTCTCCTGGGTCTTGATATATTCATATTCTGATCTCAAACCTTCATAAAATCATGCGTCATGATTAAACAATAATTTCTGGGACTGGATCCTACACTCAGTGTCCGCACTGTGAGAGAGGATGAGGGGTTAGAAAAGTCCTAAGTTGGTTTGTTATTAAAATTTGTGGCAACTGTTTTCAGCAGGAGCAACCTGAAATCCTAGATGGTCCCCCTGTTAGTTCTTGTTAAGGTATCAGTGATACTGGATGACTGTATTATCACATTGCTCACATCTAATGGAAATTTCATTTTCCCATAGGCATGGCATGGAAGGCAAAGACAACGAGCTACAAGAGCAGAAAAATTGAGGTTCCAAGCTCTGAAAGCTGATGATCAGGAAGCATACATGAAAATGGTTGAGGAAAGCAAGAATGAGCGGTTGACTATGCTTCTAGGGAAAACTAATGAGCTCCTTGTTCGACTGGGAGCTGCTGTTCAACGTCAGAAAGATGCTGAACATGATGGTATTGAACCTTTAGAAAGCTCAGAAGGCGTGATAATTGAGTTATCTCTTCCAAAAGCTGAAACTCCTGGACAATCTCTTGCTGAGGAGGACGAGGACATTGTTGATAATGAACCCAATCGTGAAGTGAAGACTGGAGATTTGCTTGAAGGTCAGAGGCAGTATAACTCAGTTGTGCATTCAATCCAGGAGAAGGTAATAATTCTGTGAATTATATATGTTTTTCTTACCGTTGATTCCTGTTTGTTTGTGCGGTTCGCATGTCTTGAACTGATTATGTGTTCTTATCATTTTTATACGTTCTCCTGGTTTGTTGCAGTCTTTTGGCAGGTTGTATTTCTCTTTTCTTTTTGAACTTGGGGTGATAGAGATAAGATTCATGAAAGCATGCTGAAATATTTATGGTACTTTTACAGAGGAAGATGTGTCATGAAGTATTCCTAGTTTTCTATTTCCTGCTATCTTATCACTGGTTTTATTTTGAACCTTCCCCTCTTAAATTTCACATCATAACTAGAGATGGTAGACATTTTTTTTTAACTTTCCCACCCCAATATTTAACATGGCGTCCTGGAAAACATGATTTTTGTGAACATGGGCATTAGATGGAACTCCAGAGTTGCAAATAGATTTCAATTAGATAGTTTTTATGTCTGATCTCATGGTTGCAAGCTGATACGGTCTCTCTGCATAAGATTTGATCCTAATTTAGGTCTGTTACCCTTTAAGTTCACGAAGAGACCCCATGGAGTTAGTATGTTTTTAACTCCTTTTTTGAGAAAATTGTTGTTCATACAGTTCAAGAAAATTTGCCTATTCTTTACGGTATGCAACAAATAAAACTGCTTTTATATTTTTATCATTATTATTTTTTGAAATTAGCTTTCATCACTGTGTTACGGATTCTGAATAGTGTCATTAGCTAGGGATCGGATTATCTTGCTAAGATCTTTGAGAAAGTCCATGGACAGGATTGTATATTGAAATGCGGAATCTAATATGAAACTATGCAGGTGTCTGAGCAACCAGCTATGCTTCAGGGTGGAGAATTAAGACCATACCAGTTAGAAGGCCTCCAATGGATGCTGTCGTTGTTTAATAACAATCTAAATGGGATATTAGCAGATGAAATGGGTTTGGGGAAGACGATTCAAACTATTTCTTTAATTGCTTATCTCATGGAGAACAAGGGGGTGGCAGGACCGCATTTGATTGTGGCCCCAAAAGCTGTGCTCCCAAACTGGATTAATGAATTTGCCACTTGGGCACCAAGGTATGTAATAAGCACATGTTGGTTTGCATGCCTCTCTCTGCACCTATAAAAGTTCAAACAAGATGTGTGAAATCTGGTTTTACTTTCCTGGTCAGTATTGTTGCTGTTCTTTATGATGGACGTCTGGATGAAAGAAAGGCAATGAGAGAAGAGTATTCAGGAGAAGGGAAGTTTAATGTGTTGATCACTCATTATGATCTTATTATTAGGGACAAAGCATTTTTGAAGAAGATTCACTGGCACTACATGGTTGTTGATGAAGGACATCGGTTGAAGAACCATGACTGTGTCCTTGCACGAACTCTTGTATCTGGGTATGTTGGATTTGAAACTGTACTTCACAGCTTAATTTGATTACAGAGAGGAGGTTGGATTCCATTTTCACGCTGCTGTTTTGATTTTGATTTTTGTTAATAAGTCACTTTTCTCTATGCTTTCATGGATCACACTACCTATGTGATATGGCTGATCCTCTTGCGTCTATATTGTCTCAGAATCCATAAGTTTTGCAGTTGCTTTCTGTTCCTTTTGTTTTTGATCATGCGTCTTAGTTGCTGCTTGCTACCGCATTTCACCTTTGAAGTCTAGTTTATTTCCTTCTACTACCCTGAGAAAGTTATTTGACCTGCCTCTACCATTGCACTCTCTTGAAGTTGTGTCCTTTCCTTGTGAATGTATATTAAGGAAAATTTTTATGTTATACAGATATCGGATTAGGAGGAGACTCCTATTGACTGGTACCCCAATTCAGAACAGCTTGCAGGAACTATGGTCCCTACTTAATTTTCTCCTGCCAAATATTTTTAATTCTGTTGAGAATTTTGAGGAGTGGTTCAACGCACCTTTTGCGGATAAATGTGATGTGACCCTAACCGATGAAGAAGAATTACTAATCATACGTCGTCTACACCATGTAAGTGTTCGTCTCTGGGCCTGCTTCCAGGTTTTTCTTCTTGTCTACTTTCCACATACCTTTCCTGTTTAAGATATTTCATATTATGGATATATCCTCAGGTTATAAGGCCATTCATATTGAGGAGAAAGAAAGATGAGGTGGAGAAGTACCTTCCTGGGAAAACACAAGTCATACTGAAATGTGATATGTCTGCATGGCAAAAAGTATACTATCAGCAAGTCACGGATGTTGGGAGAGTGGGACTGGATAATGGTAAGTGAATTTCACACATCTTGTCAATATTGGTTGTTTTTGTACCTCGTATGAACTCTGAGTTGTTATGCTATTTTTATGTAAGTACCTTATTTGGTGTTTATGGGACGATCATTTGAAGTTACCTATAAATTCTTAAGTTTGGGCATGATTTTCTTATTGTTCTCTTGGAGAAAAAATAATTAGTATCAGCCAATGCCCCTTCCTTAAAATTGTTTTTTGAATTTATAATTTGGTGATCTAGGTGAAGAACCTAAGTTGTGCTGACACGTGCCTTTGCAGGAACTGGGAAGTCAAAGAGTTTACAGAATCTGTCAATGCAACTTAGAAAGTGTTGCAATCACCCATACTTATTTGTTGGTGAATATAATATTTGGCGAAGGGATGAAATTGTTAGAGCTTCTGGAAAATTTGAGCTTCTTGATCGCCTACTACCGAAATTACGCAGAGCTGGGCATAGAGTACTCCTCTTCTCTCAAATGACTCGTCTCATGGACATTCTGGAGATTTACCTGCAGCTTCATGATTTTAAATACTTAAGACTAGATGGCTCGACAAAAACTGAGGAAAGAGGCACTTTACTGAAGCAATTTAATGCTCCCGACTCTCCATATTTCATGTTTCTTCTCAGTACTCGGGCTGGAGGACTTGGTTTAAATTTGCAGACTGCAGATACTGTGATAATTTTTGACAGTGACTGGAATCCACAGATGGACCAACAGGCTGAGGATCGAGCTCATCGCATTGGACAAAAGAAAGAGGTGAGAGTTTTTGTGTTGGTGAGTGTTGGATCAATTGAAGAGGTTATCCTGGAGCGAGCAAAACAGAAGATGGGCATAGATGCCAAGGTCATCCAGGCAGGGTTGTTCAATACTACTTCTACAGGTTTGTCATTTTGACCATACCATTATTCAATTTCTGAAATTCAGAACTTTATATTGAAGGAGCGTATATTGTTTGGAACATTGCATTTAGCATTTATTATATTTCCCAAAATCTTTATTGGGTTCTGAAGTGCACTGAGTCCTATTTTTGTCCATTCCTTCACTAGTTACTGGTCTGTTTAAGGATTGATGTGGGCCAAAAATGACTATTTTTTGTTGCCTATACAGCACAAGATAGGAGAGAAATGTTGGAAGAGATAATGCGCAAAGGTACTAGATCACTTGGGACAGATGTGCCTAGTGAGAGAGAAATTAATCGTCTTGCAGCTCGAACAGAGGAGGAGTTTTGGCTTTTTGAGAAGATGGATGAGGAGAGAAGACAGAAGGAGAGTTACAGATCTCGTCTTATGGAAGAACATGAGGTTCCAGACTGGGCATACGCGCCACCTGATTCTAATGAGAATAAAGGAAAAGGTTTCGATTTTGAAGCTGCCAATGTTACTGGCAAGCGGCGCAGAAAAGAAGTAGCTTATAAAGATACATATGATGATACTGAAACAACAAAGGCTGTTGAGAATGGAGAATCATCTAGACACAAAGGGAAAAAGAGGAGGGAGCATAATCCTGTATTGAACGACGATTTGCCTAACAACGATAATTTTGGAGAAGAGAATACGGGGCAAGGTTTGAAGAAAGAACCTACCCCTATGGTCAGTAAGGCAACAAGGGGCCTTTCCATTGGGCTAACCATGAAGAATTTGAAGACTGAGGATACAGTGTCTCATGAAGAAAATCATTCATCTCAAACTCCAAGAGATGATCCCTTGGAAGGTTTGACATGGAAAGCGCACAAAAGAAAGCGATCAAGCTTAGTCTCCTGACTTTAGTTGTTCAAGATCAAAGCAATTTGATAGATGAGATTACAAAGACAGAGAACTCAAAGCAATTGAAGAATCTGAGTAACATAATTTCTGATCGGCACCTGTAGCTTGTGTAACATGAGCAGCTACTGGATTGAAAATTGGCTTCCTGAGTTCATATCAGCTACAGATATGAAATTGGCTTATTCTGTAAACTGGAAAGAGGCAATAAAAGAAATTGACCATTCTACAGGTCAATTTCCCTCTCTCCTGTAGTATATTATTATTGCTAAGGGCTGCAACATGGCGTGCATTTGTAGCCATGTAACAATTAGATTATTCAAAATTAGAATTCTGAATTTTGGATAGTGGTCTAGAAATGTAAATGTAGTGGATTGCCTTTTTCTGCATAAAGTTTAAGCTTACAAACTAATATTGATATGATAGAAGTAAAAAGAATTTCATTTTTTTTCTGGCCAAAATCTTGAAAGTGCAGGAAATGCACCAATATTATTGTGAAAATATGGTTTTCGTAATATAAAAGATTGTGCAGATGCAGACTCCAGCCAGACGTAATGGTGCAATCCCAGCAAGCCAAGAATGAGACTTGAAGGAAACATGAACTTGCCAAAATGCTGGAAATGGTCACGTTTGGTTCCCAGTAAAGTGCTCTTGGGAAATACATAACTATAAAGCTGGATTGGTTCCTCGACAAACCTAAGGAAAAGATCCAAATGCCCGACATTAGCTAATACATAAACCGAGCGCTAAGCATAAAAACTACCACCAACCAAAACCATTGATGGAAGAATCTGCATCTGCTATCAGATCAGCATAGTCACTGCAACAGACCCTTGCCAGAACGCAGAGGCAAGCTACTGGCTCTGAATGCAAGATTAAGAAAGAAATTGGGGCAATTAAAGTTCGATTAAGTTTTAAGATTTTTAAGTAGACTAGAGGTCTCATAAAGGAGTTCTACTGGCTATAAATAGATTCTAGTCTTCATCAACATCCAATTTCTTCATTTTTGATTCTAATTCATCCTCACCAGCTTCATTTTCATCACGGGATTCATTGTCATCATCATCTCCTCCTTCTGGATCATTTTCATCAACAGATGCAAGCTTGTTAGGAAATGCCTTGAAGATGTCTTTCAACTCATCAATGCCCTCATCAGAAATGAAGTTGCTGTTGACGTTCAGTACCTTGAATTCAGGCTTTTGCACGACAGATTGAGCCAACATCCTTGCCCCTGCCCTTCTCAACGAGTTGGAGCTCATATCGACTTCGTTCACTTTCTCATGGGCATCCTCGAGAGCCTTGCTGATTTGAATTGCACCATCATCTTTAAGTTCATTCTCTGCCAAGTTCAGTTTGGTCAGAAGTGGCTTTGCAGCTATGCAGGCAGCTAAGGCAGGAACGGCTTCAGCTGTGATATCATTTCCTGCCATTTCCAACACTTCCAGTGAAGGGGCAGTTCTCTTGAGAGCATCAGCTACTGCAACTGATCCCTCATCTTCCAGATTCAGATAGCTCAGATAAACCTCAATAAGATTCGCATATAGAGAGAGTGACCTGCTCAACGAAACACCTGCTTCAACCCCAAACATGTTGTCCCTCAGATCAAGTTTCTTTATACGTGGACATTCCTCAAGTGCTTTAGACAAGGCAATTCCTCCATCTGAACCTACTCTGGTAGAAGAGCATCGAAAGTCCTCCAATAGAGGAGAACGCTTCACAATTTCAGAGATAGCTATAGCGCCCTCATCTCCAGTCATATTGTTATGGAAATGAAGAACCCTAAGCTTCTCAGTGGAAGGAAGCAACTCACAAACAGCTTTAGCAGCTTCCTCCGAGATTCCATCATTCATCAAATACAATTCCTCTAAACTAGTCTGTGAATGCAGAAGCTTCCCAAATGCCCTGACTCCTTTCTCACCCAAGGCATTATCCGAAAGGTTCAAAGATCTCAGAATAGACCCTTCCAGAGCTTCTGAGAAAATATTCATTACATCAAGAGCCTCAGCCTCTGGTCTTCCTGCAACAAAATCCGACAGGTCTACTTCCTTCAATTGATTCTTAACTGATGTTAACATAGGTGCTGCAACACGAGCAGCGCCTACACCAAAGCTTCTGTTGCTAAAACATATTTTAACATAAGAATTTCCTGGTCTTTTTAGTGGTTCTAGAATTTTCTCAGCTTCTTCTTCTTCAATAAATGCTCTCTGGCCTTTAGAAATATCAAAGAAGTATTCATCTGGTGGCGAAGGCTGATCAGGTTTTGGTTGTAGAACTTCTTTATCTTCCACCATGGGTCCCTTTTTAAGAACTTCTAGAATGAGCTTACTACATTCCCTGGCATAAAGTTGCACTGCAGAATTTCCATCACCATCAGGCTCCTTTTCAAAGTGATGATTAGCAGCACAAAAAGATGTATCTTCAATTTGTTTAGCACTTTTGGCAGCATCTTCCCTACTTAAACTGCCATACTTGCGGGTGAATATGGTTGGATTGGAAAGATTGTTTGTCATCCGTTCTACAAGCATTTCCCGTGTGCTCTGGCTAGGGGGCCAGAGCTTAACTGAAAGTGGCTGGCGCTGTGAATTAGTTGTTGCATCCATCACAAATAACCTAAATTAGAGCCTGCGAATTATTTGGTGTTGGATGAATAAAAACTAGAAGAGTATAACTTGAGTTCAATGTTGTAAAGACAATGCTCACATATTATGCTATCTACTTCAGCAACAGAGATACAAATTTATAAATCTAGACTACCCTTCACAACTAGAAGAGGATTTAAACAGCATATTTACGCTGTAGCTAATGCTTCAAGATATGAAACTATATATAAAGTTTCCTTGTTCAAGGTATAGCCAGAAAACCAGGGCAAACAATCATATCTTCACTGTTAATGCAATCACAATAAAGCTAAGCTGCAAATGATTTTGGAAAAGAAAATGAATTACAGAACTAATTGTTATTTCATTTCATGGCACGGGAGTGCACTGGCCATTTCCCAATAAATAAAAGACATTAGAGGATCACAAATTCATTCCTGTCACTCCTTGACAACTTTTCCTGAGGAAATATGAATCATAAGTCTCTAGCTATAAGAAAAAGTGGAAGACTTATATGATTCAACTAGAACCTTTCAATCAGGTATTAATTTCAAATTCATCACTCAAGAATATGACACCACGAGGGCTCTGAAATTCCAAGGTGGTTGCACCAGACCCATATTTTAGACCTCAAACTGAAGTCCAGTCATGTAAGCATAGCATAGTAAAGGAGAAAAAAAGCACCAATAGGCCAAAAACATGAATAATCCCATGCAGATATATCCCAAAAAAGATTAACTGAAAAATTATTTAGCTCTGGATTTCAAGGATATTGTTCTGAGTCTGTTATTTTGTGATGAGCTTATCACTGAGAGATAAGGTAAGGAAGGCCAGCAGAATGTCCAAAATGGGAAACATGAGTAAATTCAATTTTGGTACCCCCAACCAAAAATAGTCTGAAAACAAGGCCATTATTGTGGTAAGCATTATTCCACTAAAGCCATTTAGATTACGAAGCATCAAATTAAATCATAACTTCAATGCATTCCCGAGGATATCTACATACACAAACAAATACATACTTGCACATACACCATTCCTAAAAGGATGACATATATAGGCTCGTGACTTGGACAAATGTAGGCAAAGTAAAGACTTCAAACATTCTCACTCACATAAACTCTGCGACTCTCTTCTTTTCTCGAATTCCATTACTTTTCACACCAAATAACTACTAAGAAAACTCTTCTTTTTTCCATTTCCTGTTCATAGCACTACAAAGCTAAGCCGTTCAAAAAACCCAAAAAGCTCCTAACTAAGCAACAGATCTAACAGTAAAAATTCAATCTCTTTTTGTACGAAAGAAAACATTAAAGAAACAGCAATGTTCAAAAAACAAAATCAAAGAAGAGGCCCATAAAACCCATAAACGACTCTGTCTCTGTGCAACCGCTCTATAAAGTTATGAAGCATCGATAAAACCCTAGAAATGAGAAGGGCATAGGATTAAAAAAAAGAACAAACATTTGCTAACCCTTTTCTTGGTTCCTATCCCTGAACTGTTTGGGAAACTGCAAGAGCCTCTATAACAGTGAGAGATGGAGCGTGAGAGAGACGCTGAATGTGTGTGGAGGGAAACAGGAGGGATTGGAAAATCTGAACTGCAATTGGAGAAAATTTTCACTCCGTACCATGTAGTGCAGCCAGGGGCAGGACTCAGTAGGGCAGGAATTTAAAACACGTTTTATTTGCTTCAATTTGTATTAATATATGAAAAGTATATTAAGAGACCGGGGGGGGGGGGAGGGGAGAGACAGAGAGAGAGAGGAATATGGCATTAGCTTCCATGCATTAATGTGTTAATTAATGCAGAAAAATAATCAAAGAACAGAGAACAATTCTTTGTTTTTTCCATCTTTTTTGAAAGTAAGCCAAGCCATATATAAGGCTCATCATCTACAAGGTTCTCATCTATTAACATGAAAATATGCATATACCAACAGCATAATAGAAGTGTCAAATTACAAGAATTGAACTCCCTTTCTTGGAAAGAAAAAAAAATACTTGCCCTTGGAGACTTAATTATAGTTTCTAACAACTAGTTTTGACTTTTTTAGGAAATTAGTGAATTAATTAGAAATATTTATGAAAGGGTACTTCAGTCTTTCTCATTAAAATTTTCCAAGCTACAAAATTTTGCAGTAAACAGCATTCAAGGGTGTTTAATAATTTTTCATCGGAATGAATAAAGGGGGAGAGAGGGAGAAAAGAATATGGCATTAGATTCCACATGCATTAATAGGTTAACTCCTGCAGACAAATAAACAAATAAAATAACAATTCTTTGTTTTTAATTCTTTTAGTCAAAGTAGGCCAGATTTTCTAAAACTGATGCAAATATTTATGCTCCTCAGTTATGAGGTCCAGGTCCTAATGTATTTAGACAATATGAGAGACAAATTACAAGAAATGTGTTCCCTTTTTTTCCTAAAAGAGAAGAAGAAGAAAGAATTACTTGTCAAAAATTAGAGACTTTGTTGTTTAACTTGTTGCAGAATGAAATCAAAGTAACATTTATTAATTTTGCTCATTACACAGCTTCTTATCTAATCATCTTAACATTATACTATAACTTTCTCAATATGGTATGTCTAGGAGGGTTCATTAAACTGTCTGACGATTAGTGTTAACTTTTTAGCAGAGAAGGAGAGAATTAATTAGACATATTTAACACTAAGAAAATTATGAAAGGTTACTTTAGTCTTTTCAAAAATTGCATGAATTTTGAAATTTCCTTAAAAGGCATGAAGCCCCAATTCGCAGCAAGATTAGAAGAGAGGGAAAACGGGAGAGATATTTCTAAACCCATAATGAAAACAAAAATAATACTTCTAAGCAAATGCCCTAAGAATGCCAATGTAAAGAGTTAATATAGAACTAAAATTAGGCATAAGCTAGAAATAATTTCAAAACATCTATAGGGGAAGAGGATTAAACTGGAATGTCAATGCATGAGATGGTGCACAAGATTTAGTATTCTGGTTATTAGCAAAATGGATCTGCCAGAAAGAATATTAACAACCCTTTGTCTTTAGAAGACAGATACATATGCAAGCGAAAGTTTTCCCAGCACTATAGCAGCTTAACCATGGCTTCCTTTCCTCTAATGCAGCTTAAAAAGAGAGATGCCCATTTGGTATTTACAAGCTGCCTTGTCCCTAATGCAATAATGTATTAAAGGAGAAAAAGAGACAACAATTCTGATCATGAAGTCCACTCCAATAGAAGGGAGCACTTCATGAGAGTGTGTTGCAGAAAAAATCTTACTATTTAAGAAGCAGGAAGGAATATGAGGAACATCCTTTGGCATGACCGTCAAGTTGAATATGGAGAAATGAATCAACAACATCTGACATGTATTCACTTATTTAATCTATTGTCCTTTGTCCAATTAAACACGCTGCACTTTCACATAACATAGAGTCTTTAGAATTAATGGAAAACTGGAAAGGAAAGGTGGCATGTATTCACTTATGTAATCTATTGTACACAAGTATCTGACAACGGAAGTTACTAAGACAAGTATTTTACCTTCTTGGCAATAACCAAGTATCTTGGCAGCCAACTCCGTTCAGTTCCGGAAAGAAGTTTTACCTTTTTAACTACAACAGAAATAATGCTTTTATTCAAAAGATATTATTGTACATGCAAATAGACAGCGGTGCATCAACGAAAGTTCCTCAAAATTTCATTGAGTCTGAAGGAGGTTTCAAGACTTTTAATTGAGTATCACTCTCTGTCCAGAACTCTGAATGCCACTTCTTGACTTGGAACAAAACTTAATGAAAAACCCTAAATTACCATATTGTCCTTATCATTAATATGGTTAATTGTGAGACCTAGTTGTTAGTAGAATATGTATCTCCTAAATTGGGAGCTAATTTATGAATTTTTTTGTGGAACATATATTTGTTTTTAGAAAAATAAAGTGCTCATTTTTGAGCATCCAAAATAGAAGAGTTGACATTCAATCTTGATATAATTTTGGATGGAAGGAGTCACTATAACAGACGTGGAGAAAAACTTCTATTCCAAGTTCTCAATATTTCTATGTGCTAAATTTCATTATTCTCCAACCAGTAAGAGCAAAAATATATAAAATGAATACTTTTAAATACAAAGTCAAAGATCTGAACATTGTTAAACTAAGATCTATGAAACATAATTGTGCAAACAAAGATCCAAAATAGCCCAGTATCCTCTCACCACGCATGATCATCTGGAGAAGTTTACTCAGTATGTCAGAAATCTAGTTGAACCAAAGCACCAACTACTATTGAGTAAGATTTGGAATGCACAATAGCAAAAAGAAGTTGACGTGGACATATATTGCAAAGGGTTTGCATCACTTAGTGGATAAAAAGATTAAAAACAGAAATTTTAGTATCATACTACACTTAACTTTGGAACATTTCTTCATCAGAGAAGGGATGGGGGCCAGAAGAAACATTTCAACACAGTTGAGGATAAAGAATTGAACCTTTAGCATAAGAGGATGTGCTTTAAAGCTAGGAACATTAATTTTTGCCTCAAATTTTCTATCCTGAGATTCCCAAAAATATTAGGTCTTTTACTTTCTGTTTTGGGTCACATGGTTTGAGGCACACACCTTGTCAGGTGGAAAACAATCATAAGTATAATTTCAAAATCCATTTTTGCCAACTTTGTTCAGGAACAACAAATAAATGAGCAGATCTGCAGAAGTGTATCCTTTCCTTTATTGTTGTCTATTTGTGTATTTTCCCCTTGGTTACCATTCTAAAGGATAAAAAGACACTAGAAAGGATCCAACATGGTAAATGAGATATCTGGTTTATACACATTTCTCTTTTCCAATACCAAAAGATAGATCTGCAAGGTTGGCTGCAGTAGCAAAATTGAGTTATTAAATTAAGCATTGGGTTTGTGGCTTAGAATTATTCTAACTCCAAGTTCTTAAGAGAACAAATATGGCATCATGATCTGTGACTAAAAAAAGACATAAAGGAATCATTATGCAATAAATGTTTAACAGCATAAACTATTGGCCCCATGTATTTGAAATTTCTAAGAAAAGCCGCAAGATTTTCTTTCATAAAGGAATAATAATTTTGAACAAAAAAGTATAACAAAAAAATTTGAAAATGTATGTTGTATCATGCACAATACCTGTGAAAATTTCTTAAAGCAAATTTTTGTTCTCTGGAAACAAGGAAGCAATCACATACCAAGCTGTACTGTGTTGAATTTCCCAAAATGTCATCCTGACTGGATAAACAAGAAGATCTCATTAGCGGTACAATCTTCAGCTTGAGTACAAGCAACCTGTAAATTAAATGGACAAGGCTCACACATCAAGAAGAGAAAGTATCAATTTCAAGTTTGTGAAGTTACACAATGATTCCAGGCAGATGGGTAAAAGGTTACTCGGGTATACTCATCCTAACTGCATTTGATATAATCACTTTGAAGTACAAAATAGAGCTGTACAGCAACACAATATAGTAGACGAATCCTTATATAGTTTGACAAGAGATTTGGTTAAAAGAAATAGGAGATTTTTAAGTAATCATAGGATTACCCAATCTTCATTAGATTTTACTTCTTGAGATGCTTACCTAGAAGCACTAGTCATCTATGTCCGTCAAACCTCTGTCAAGCATACAACTGTGCTCTCACAACCAAATTGTACTATATTCACTATAAGCAAATACCACCATTTCATGCATTGTAATTAAGAAACTAATTGAACCTATGGATCCTACTCTAGGCATATCCAAATTAATAATGGAAGGTCATATAGGTCTTTCAATCCACATATAGCAACCATCTTAGAGATACAATAACATCATAAAAAGCCTCAACCTTTTCTGGTCTCTTGACTTACTCTGGATTAACCCAAGCTGCTACAAATGATGCCATAGAATGCGGTTACCTGTCAGTAGAGTTGAGGCCAAAAGCATCTATAGACAGAAGAAATTAAACTGGTGAAAAAAACTTCAAATGGATCATAACTGCCCCCCCCCCCCCTCCAAGGCAGGCAACATGTGCAATCATATTATACAACAGAAAAATGGTGAGCCTTGCATGATGACAAATACAATACATGGTAACCAATGCATTTGGTAATGAGCTTAGTATGAAAGTGGCTAAAATGGATAAATGCAGTAAAGTATAGTAGCAATTCTAATACTGGGTGCACCAGGGAGTCAAGAATTCCTACTGATAGTGGCGATTTTGACTGGAGGCATCTACATGCAAAAAAGTTTGTAAATCACCCAAAACCACCAGAAGTAGGCAGATTGGATGAGTTATAACCAAGTTGAATCCAGAGGAAACCACAGGGGAGTCATAGGAAAGCCACTGCACCAAATACATTCACACACAGAAAGGACTGGGTTTAAAAGAGATTCACATAAACCAGAAAATGGGTTTTGGAAAGACGACATTCACAGTTGGTTTCACCAAAAGTGAGAAACATCTGGAGATTTATACAACGCACTAAAGAGAAGTTCAAGGAAGTCAACCTCTCAACTGAAACACATTCAGAATAGATTGACTTCAATAGAAATCTGAATGTCTCCAGCAATGGAGATGAATTTACAGACAAGTGCCCTTATCCTCTAAAAGATGGAAATAATTTTAACTTATTTGGAGGAACATTTATTCCTCTGGGTCAATGCTAGTATCGCCAGGGGGCATCTTTCTTGCCTCTGACAATTGCAGTAGCCTAGCCTTTGTGGAGCTTGCTTCAATGAGCCCTTCTGAAGCCAAAGTTAATGTAGCAGATCCAGATGATGATGAAGCCAACAACCTCCGAACAGCTGGAACATCAGTTGAAGTTGATGGAAGGTTGTATGTGAAGACACCCATTGGATGGTCAAATTTGCAACTTGGACCAAACTTGCAGATTCCGTATCTAGAGTAGAAAATGCACAAGGGTTCCCCCTACAAGCAACAAACAACAATATAGATACTATAGTAATTGTTCAACCAATTTAATCAGCTTTGAACTAAAGATTTCCTGGGGTTTTCTGGAAATGAAAAAGAAAACTTTCTAAACCCTTTTCATTATCCTTTTGATCCTTATTCTATACTTCAACCACACTATTTCTCTCCACTTATGTAATCACAATTTTGTTAAACTAAAAGCTAAAGGGACCCATACCCCCAAGCAGTCAAAGTCTATTACAAGAACTAGAGCCACCATTTTCTGCAATACGTAGAAACTCTACTCAAAATAAAATAACAAAACATGCAAACAAAAGAATGTGATTTCCGTTGTACACGTACGAAAGTATTCAGATTTTAAACTTTCTACTTTATTTTTTAATGCATCATGGTAATAGATGCAATGTCATATTGAACCTTTTAAACCTTTGCCTTGCAAATCATGATTAAAAATGAAGGGAAGGCTATCTAAACAATGGAAAGGCCTAACAGAAGAACATTTGTTGGAAATTACATCGCAACTAAAGAGTAGGAAAAGGCTAAAAACAGAATCTGGTAATCTAGGTAAGAAAAAGATGCTAAAGTAAACATATAAATAAACCTTTCATTAATGATAATTGAACAATGCAATTTTGTAGTTTATTTATGTACCATTTGAAAAATTCACATCTCAAGTGCTTAGAATAGAATTTAGGAGTAAGTGTATGTATAGGAAATGTGGGAAACAACAATTGAAAAGTAAAACAAATGAACTTGAATTAGTGAGACTGAAGGATGCCTTTGTCTTTCATTTCCATTAAGTCCCTTTCTTGGGTTCAACATATATATACTCTAGAAAGGTGAAAATGCAAATGGAGGACAAGAAAATTTTTTTCCAGGGTTCACCAGTCAAGAAAGCTGAATTACAAGTTTTCCTCTGCCGATGATCAAATTCCCCTAAAATAATTTTAGCCATCCTTTTGTCAACAGAGCCTCATAAAAAGCACCACATGCATTCAAAAGTGAAGAAATGTGTCCAGTCTATCCAAACAAACATCTGTTCTCGTTATTTCCCTTTTAGTTTTCTTATTTTTCCTTTTTGTGATGTTGGTGTGGGTTCCTTGGGGTGGTAGATTAAGTTTTGCCTAAAAAGAACAATCGACAATTGTGGAAATCCCATTTACACTGGCCAACCCTATTATATAAACACATTACTTTCAGAAAAGGTCTTGCTATAAAAACCTTCATAAAGATGAAAGCTTCCAAGGTATAAGAAGAAATGGAGAGCTTGCATAAACTATCATATTGGTCATGAGCCCATAAGTGCAACATTATTGAATTCAAGCAAGAAAGCATCGAGAAACTAAAGCTCTAGTTGTGATCATAATTGTAAAGATTATCGATTCAATTTATGTGTAATCCAAACATCTGAAATCGAGAATGAAAGCTTATAACTCACTGGACGTAGAGGAAGTCCAAGTGGACTCAGGACACAATCTGGAGCCGGAATGGTTCTCTCACTTGGATGATGAAACTTGCACACTGTACCAAACTTACAGTCTCCAGTCCTCATGTAAAATTGGCACTCGGGTTGCCCCGGCCTCTCAGGAAATACAGTCTCCCTTTGTAGTGCAAAATACCCCATAGGTACAGAAGCAGAAGGATATGAAGAATACGTCCCCTGTGATCCAACATTTACTGCCTCCAACTGGCGTGAAGTTCCATGAGCGTGACCATTTCCTGAGGTTTGTGGTTGGCTTTCAGAAGATGAACCTGAACCCAATTGACCCTACAAAACAAAACCATTTATTAAAATTTTATTATCAAAAGTACCATAGTTCAATTCATACATAATGTGCTAGAGCAGGTAATCCACATCGTATGTTAGTATACTCAGACTAATATGCATATTGGAGGTTTATCAACAAAAATGCATAGATGCAAATATTGTTCAGATAAACCATATCATTTTCAAACATCTCGAACAATTTGAGTTGCTCACAAGATTTAACATAGACAGAGTCTTTGGAATACCAATTCAATACAAAAACCTAACTCCAACAAATTGTCTATCTCGTCTATCATCCAGATATGTCGCAGAGCCAATTAACAAGTTGATTCTTTCAGTATACAATTAACCTACAGCACCTTTAATTCCCAGAAATAGATTTTTCCTAGGATCAACTAGGCAAGATGATTATTTATCCTACTTCCGAATTCTAGTCTATAGTTACAAACAAGTACATCACCTAAAATAATAGCTGAAGACAGCAAGAATTTGGGAAACACTTAGTCCAGTGTGAAGGAGAAAAGAAGGGGATACATAATGGAAAGAAGGGAATGAACTCAAAAACTAATTTTAAGGTCAAATCCATCAACATCTTAACATAAATTTGGTTGGATGTGTAACTTATCTAAGTGCACTTTGCTTTCAACAAATCAATCTTTGATTTTGTGTGGATAACATGCAAAGAATTTTTCACTATCTAAATTTGTATTTCTTTTTTCTTCATCCCCTACACATTACTCAAATAACCATTTTTTTGCAGTGCACTTTTTTCAAAAGTAATCTTCCTATAATGTGATTTTCACAAGTCCCATAACTTAAATAACTAGATAAGGCGAGAACATATATATGTATATAGTCCAATCAGAATTGATATGAAAATAAGGAAAACTTACAGTATATGTATTCCATCCAGGAACAGAAACCACACCCTGAGGCAGTAGCATTGGTGCATAACTTGAAGGACCTTGCCAGCGTGGACTCGGGATAAAAGAAGCTCTTGGATATGATAGTTGCCCAGGATTTGTTGGCGACTGGACAGGAGGATAGACTGGGGAACCACGTACAGAGACCATCATGTTTGCCAGTGGGGGATGATTGAATTTGCAAGTGTTACCAAATTTGCAATGTCCAGTTCTCAAATAATAAGTGCAGTCAATTTCATTCTGTGGATTAGGACACAAGGGAGCATATATTAATTAAATTATAAGCAAGACCACTAAGGTGGTCTCTCCAATCGAGAAAGAGCTTGTCTTCTCATACATCATTTACTATTATGACATATAGATGCTGAAGCAAGATGGCATGGATGTTTAATCATTCTTAAATTTAGAAATAATCATTATTTGAGATGCAATTCAAATAGCCAAAGAAGGTGCAAGATTCAGGAAAAAGGATTACCACCTCATCTGAAGAAAATCAGGAAGTTTTATAACTTAAACCACCTTCTCTGACCGGAAGAAGAAGAAGAAGAAAGATGATACAGAAAAAGAGAAGAAGAAA
>JAOXNR010000032.1:14526652-14543321 GCA_028571225.1 Parsonsia alboflavescens | reverse complement strand
TGAATCCAATGACTATATTCGCCTCGGTAATATATCTCATATGCGAAAGATTAATACTCCTCTCGTTTTTAATTAGAAGTCAATTTTGCCTCTTTCTATAGAATATTTTTATCTCTTTTATCCTTAATGTTTTTGTACAAGGACATCTTGATGAAAAAACTTTAACTTGATATAGATAAAATGAATACAAAAGTTGATTTATAAATAGAAATGAAGAAAATATTTATTTCTCTTGAAACTAAATATTTCTATTTTTATCATTGCACATTTATAATTGAGTCTTTTATTTTTTAAATTAGATAAAATTTTATTAAAAATTATTATAAATGAAAGAAATTTCAAATTAAAACAAAATATCTAATTTTGGACCAAAAAAAAGGTATTTTAATAGTTCATTAATATATAAATATTTAGAAAATACAGATAAAAGAATGAATTGATTTCTTGAAAGAAAAAATTTTAGATAACAAAGCAGTTAATACGCAATAAGGGAATTAGGTACAGCTGCTGATAAAGACAAGTGGCTGCCGACACTTGTTTCCAACCCAACATCTCTGATATGGCCTCTTAGGCTTTAGGCTTGCGGTCGTCGGCGAGGCTCTCACATTTTTCTTTCTATCTGTTTTTCTATTTTCAGTTGCTTACATTATGTGTGATGTATAGTCCAAGAGTCCAACCAAAAGAGCTCATGCACAAAATCTAAACTCCACCGGAGAGTCATTCAGATGCTTACACATTTAACTCTCGGGTTTCAGTGCTATGAAGAAGAGGATTCTTAGGCTTCTTCTTCTTTTTTTTTTTTTTTTGTTTTAGGAACTGGGCTCAAGCTAAGTTCTTAACTTTCCTCTTTTAGGTGTGAGATTTCTATGGCTATGCATATTTCTTGATGTTTCAGCACATGGGCTGGGAGAGATTGTTTTTAATTATGACATTTCATCACTTGCTTTGCTGCTCTTCTCTTTGGTAGTCAGTCTTTCAACAATTGCTATAGGTTCATCTTTAGTTTTAACCAATTCCATTGGAATTTCAGTAATTTTTCTTTGAATCATATCATATCCAAGAATTCTGTTTCTTTTCCTTTTTGTTTGGTTAAGAGCCAATTGTCTATATTGGTACATATATTCTATACCTTTTTTAAGTCTTATAAGGTAAGAGAATTTTGATAGCTGTTATTGTGAGAAGATGTTGCACTCAAAATCAGAGTCGGATATAACCAGTTTAGCACCATCATCCCCATCAAGATCTCCAAAGAGGCCAGTGTACTTCGTACAGAGCCCTTCAAGAGATTCTCATGATGGGGATAAGTCTACATCCATGCAGCCAACTCCCAGCTTCAATAGTCCCATGGAGTCCCCTTCTCATCCTTCCTTTGGCCGCCACTCAAGAAATTCCTCTGCTAGTCGTTTTTCCGGCATATTCAGATCCTCATCGGGAAGGAAAGGAAGCCGGAAAAGAAATGAGAAAGGATGGCCCGAATGTGATGTGATTTTAGAAGAGGGAAAGTATGATGAATTTGATGATGACAAGCACTTTACCAGAAGATGCCAAGCTTTGATGGCTCTCTGTGGCTTCATTGTTCTATTTACCGTCTTCTGCCTGATCATTTGGGGTGCTGCTCGGCCGTACAAGGCAGAGGTCACCGTAACGGTAAGCCCACCATGTGCCCTTGTTTCCGGCAGTTGTCGCATTTAATTTGTTTTGGTGGGCAGTTCTCATGGTTTCAACCATTGAATTTCTTTGGTAATTCATTTTAATTTGAATATAAGCTCTAGGGCTTACTGTAAAACTTTGTTCCCACATGCTTCTTGCTGAGTTATCACTAGTCCTACTGCTCCGTTTTGAATTGACCGTTTTGAATTGACCAATTTCTACATGGAGTTTCTAAGGATCCTCAAAATTTCAGTTTCAAATTTTTACATGTAAGAACGGTAGACATACTGTTCGAGGGGGGAATATGTTCTTTATTGGTAATGGAACATTTTGAAAGGTGGTCTACTCTTGGAAGACTGTTTGTTTTCAACTGCAATGTTCTGAAGGCCTTATAATTGTCAGAGGATATCACCTTTATACTAATTTTATGTATTGAATACTTAACAAGCTTTCATTCTCTTGCTGTTTGCAGAGCTTGTCAGTGCATAATTTTTATGTCGGATCGGGTGCAGACTTCTCTGGAGTTCCAACCAAGATGCTCAATGTGAATGGCACATTGAGAATGACTGTATACAATCCTGCTACATTCTATGGTATTCATGTTAGCTCCACACCTGTTAACCTCATCTACTCAGACATTGTTATTGCAACTGGTCAGGTAGTTATTCTGTCCCATTCCTTCTTCTTTGCCCTTTCATTCCAAAAACTTCTGCCTAACCCCAGCTAAAAATTGCCAATCTTTTCCCTCTTTTCATTAGCAATCTAGCATATCAAATGTGTATTTTTAGTCATAACTACACATTGATTTGACGATACAAGTTAGACATGTATCTATTGTTCCTGATGGAAGCTCTAGAAATGCTTCATGCTCCTTGGAAACAAAACCAGATAAAACTAAGGATACATTCACTTGATTGCCCTCAACATTTCTTGATTCTAATGTTTCTCATCATTCAATCATTGAACTGCAGGTGAAGAAGTATTTTCAGCCAAGGAAGAGCCATCATACCGTCTTGGTAAACATTGAAGGAATTAAGGTTCCTCTATATGGTGCTGGATCCAGTCTAGAGGTTGCCAATAATGGTGGTGTTCAGATTCCATTGACATTAGAGTTTGAGATTCGTTCCCGAGGAGATGTTGTCGGAAAATTGGTGAAGACGAAGCATAGGAAAAGAATTTCTTGCTCCTTGGTTGTAGACTCCCTGAGCAATAAACCTTTCAAGTTCAAGAAGGGTTCATGTATTTACAGCTGATGAGCTCCTTTCCAAGAACTGTATATTATCTGCTTCATTTTCAATATACGCCTGTCTGCATTTCACATTATTCTGCTTCTGTATTCTCTCATTTCTGGGAAGATGGGATTTCAGTTTTGATGTATGATGGTGGAAAAACAATAGTAGGAACTAGGAAGATCATACATGGTTGAATTTGTAATTCTCTGGTGTAATTTCTTTACAAATGAATAAATATTGCTTGTATGTCTCTTTTCTCATTTTGTGATATTACCTCAACCAACGCAATAAATCTTGAAAATCCCAGATATGTTAATGCATTCCTTAGCCAATTTTCATTTTTATTGTCTTTGTTTATGATCCTAAAGATCTTATATTATCTCTATGAAGCTTTCAGAGGTATAGCTAATGGTAAAATTGATGAAAGTGGGTATGGTGTCAACGAATTTAATATCTATCGAGCAAGGGTTGGCTTGTGAATTGGTATCAAACGCAAAGTTGACTCATTACGTACAATCGTTAAAGGGCAAATTTTCTTCAAATTTAATTGAAGCATGGCCTAGAGAGGTATTCTTGAATTTATATGGTCTAGAATCAAGAGTTTGATTTAAAGCGCAAACTTTCTTCTAATTTGATTGAAGCATGACCTAGAGAGGTATTCTTGGATTTATATGGTCAAGAGGCAGGAGCATTTGATTTATATGGCCCAGAGGTAGGAGCGTTGGATTTTTAATTTGGTGAGTTCACCATTTTTATCTCTAAAAAATAAAAATCAACCATAGTTTATGTATAACATAGTTAAGGAGAAAGTTTATAACCTGAAATAAAAATGGAAAATACTTATTTCCACTTATTTATTTATTTTCAATATATTTCTTTCCGTTATTTTGAGAATTTAACAGAAAAATTGTCTATAAATATTCAATTACATCTTCAATAATCTTATCTATGACCCTGTTGAATCGAATATTTTCTTTAAAAATTTAGAGCAAATAAAAAATTAGATTTGAATTATTTTAAATCTGAATCAAAGTAAAAAATTGGAAGTCTAACAAGAGATGGAAGAAATTCTCAGAAATAAATAAATAAATAACCACAGAAATGAAAATTTAGTCGGCGGTGCGGGCAGGACGGGAGTAGACACGCCGTGACTGCAGTCTTTGTGGGATGTTTAGACATAAATAGGCGAAGCATTCCATCTCTCATTTCTTGCCCCATTTCTTTCCTTCCCCATTTGCATATGAAACAGAGTAGACCGGCAAATTTCAATTGAAGCTTTGCACGCAGCTACATTCAAACCATTTACTAGAGACCACACTCAAACGCAGCACAGATCTTACTCCAAATTATCATCTTTCTTGAAAAAGCTACAATCTATTAGTAGTTACTGATGTATATATCAAAATCTACTTCAAGATTTATCTTTTTCTCTCTTTCTCTGCTTATTTTTCTAGGATTTTTCCATACTAATATGTCTTCTGAGCCTACAACAGTTAATGGAGATGGTGAAGATGTGGAAGGGATTGAAGAACTTATAGCATTAGATGATGAAGACGATTTTCAACAGAACCCAGATGGGATTCACCGTGGGAGTCAAGATAAACCCTCCGAAACAGAGGTTTTGAGCAAGGCACAAAGAATTGTACTTGAGCTTAACAGTGATAATGCGAAGAGGGCTGTTGATGAGAATGAGTATGTTTTTGTCCTAGGATATGCTCCTTGGTGTGCCAGAAGCGCTGAGCTAATGCCTAGGTTTGCTGAGGCTGCAACTGCCCTCAAGGAATTGGGTAGTTCCTTTTTGATGGCAAAGTTTGATGCTGAGAGGTATCCCAAGGCTGCTTCTAGTCTTGGGATCAAAGGTTTCCCAACTCTGCTTTTGTTCGTCAATGGCACTTCTCAACCTTATTCTGGGGGATTTACCTCGTAAGTTCCTTTCTCTAACGGTTCTTGTATCAATTAGTGAAATTTTTATTTATAGAGGATTCATATGTATAGTCGTTTTAACATTCTTTCAACATGACATATTTATCATACGCTTGACGTTTAATTGACAATCCAATCAGGGAAGAAATAGTGATCTGGGCAAGAAAGAAGACAGGTGTACCTGTTATTAGAATAAACTCAGTTTCTGAGGCAAATGAGTTTCTGAAGAAGCACTCTTCCTTTGTGGTTGGGCTGTTCGAAAATTTTGAGGTAGGGCGTACTGGTCCTTAAGCAAATTCAATTGGTAAAAGCTATTATCATCCTAATTTAGAGTGCTATCTGAAAGTTTGTATACAACTATGTTGCGAGATTAGAATGCCTAAGTTACTAGAAAATGAAGTCTGAGCAAGTCCTCAAGTAGTTAGTTAAGGTGGAGTGTTGGTTTTTCCATAAATTTGATTGCCTGCATTTAGCTTAGATACGTACACAAAAAGAGTAGAGCAGCTAACATAAATCTCTCCATCTCTTAAGTGTGAGCATGAACGAACAATGTGGAGGAGATGTGATATTTTAGTGTTTGGTGACAGAAAGAAGGAATTCATGCTTTAGGCTTTAGTGTAGTTTTCTGATGATTTAAGAAACTTTGGTCACTTCATCTTGAATACTTCCTGGCTGGACTAAGATACTCTTGGGCTTGTTTCTGAAAACCTCCCTGTGATTCAAATTTCAAAGTGCACATACAGCTTTAATATCCTTTTTCTAATTTCTATCTTACAGTTTTCTCTGGGGTTCCTAACAGAAATGGAAGAGCAATATTCCTACGTGATTATTACAATGTTTGATAAATTCAAATAGTTCCTCCTCATCTTAGGATATGCCTCACTTATATATCACATCTAGTTCTCTAAATACCTGTATGTCTTTCCAGGGACCTGATTATCAAGAATTTGTAAAAGCTGCAACATATGATAATGAATTTCAGTTCCTTGAGACAAGCAGGGCAGAAGTGGCCAAGACTTTATTCCCTGATGCTAACCCTACTACAACTTTTCTTGGTCTGGTTAAAAGTGAACCAGAGAAATACACTGCATTTGGTACGTGAATGATTGTAAGATTCTTTGAATTATTCAGTTGCTTAAGAACTAATCCGCAACATGCCTTTACTTAGCCACTGGCATTTTTTCACTTTATCACTTAAGTTCTGCTGCTACTGGTTCGTGCTTATTAATTAGACCATATAAGCTAGTGCTTATAGTTGTTCTGGTTCAAAATTATCATCATCTCAAGTTTTCTGACTCAATGTTGGGATTTGAAGTTCATATATGTCAATATTTTTCAATTTCCTATTCGACTTGTTCTTTTATTCAGATATTTTTTCCTTTTGCAGATGGCATCTTTCACACTGACAAAATTTTGCAGTTTTTGGAAACTAACAAGTTCCCTTTGGTCACAATTATGACTGAGCTTAATTCTGCCAAAGTTTACTCTAGTACAAAGAAACTCCAGGTTTGTGTTGATTATATGTCACTTATTCAGTTCATTGCACCTTTGTTCCTCTCATGCATACTAATCACAGATTAAGATTTTTAGTTTGATATAGAAACAGAAAAGACACAGAAGAAGACAGATATTCTAGCAAGAGGATATAAATGTTACCTCCTGCAAGCATGTGCATTGGCTCTGACCTCAATTACTTAAAATTCAGCCTTTGTTTTTCAGCTAACTATTTTGAGCTGTGCTAGGTTGTTTTTTGGCATTTAGTTTAGAAAAAGTTGAAACAGCTATTTTGGAAAACCAATAACAGCCATTGCTCTATTGTCTTCATTTGATTTTGATACTACTGTGATGCATGAGTATTAACCTGTCATTATCTTGTTAGGTGTATGTCTTTGCCGAAGCTGATGAATTGAAGAAACTCATTGAACCAATGCAAGATATTGCTAGAAAGTTCAAATCAAAGGTTGGCTAACATAATTACTGCAACTGAAAATCTTTCCTCCTGTTTTGATGATCAGATCTCTTCAACAATAATTATGATGCTGCAGATAATGACTGTCCTGGTAGATGTCAAAGATGACAACCTTGCAAAGCCCTTCCTCACTTTATTCGGTCTAGAGGAATCGGAAGACACAGTTGTTAGTTTTCTGTCGATCATCAGAATTTCTATATGATGTACAATTCTTCCCCTCATCTTACTCTGGTGACATTGTTCTACTGGTATTGCTAGGCAACAGCATTTGATTACAACAGTGGTTACAGGTATCTTGAGTCAGATCCTACACCCCATAAAATGGAGGTAATAAAATGGCTTTAAATTCTCTGAAGTGGCTTGATTTCATTTTCGGCACTCATTTAACAATTATCTTCTCCAGGAATTCTCCTCAGGGCTTCTGGATGGAACACTACCACCATTCTATAAGTCACAGACAATTCCTGATAATGTGAGTTATCTTCTATATTCTTGGCAACATTAATATGCTTATGATGTCCTGGGAATACAGTGCAATTGTGCCCCTAATTGTATATGGTCGACTTGAGTTTTAAATAGGCTTACTGTAAAAAATGAATAAATAATATTCTTAAAAAACAATTTGGGGAGTGTGAGGAGTATGAAAAAGGGAGCAATGGTTCTTGCTTTCATTGTGAATCTTCCGTAAAACTCAAAATTCTTGAATTCTCCATGCATCTGAACTGCCTTTTCCATTATGATATACCGCTTCTACTAGTTGGTAATGACAATGCTTGAAGGACTGACCTGCTCAGTTACTATGCTTGATTATCACCTCATACAGCTATCAAGAAATTCGGTATAATATACAATTTAAAAATTCCAACAAGAACATATTGTCATTATATAATTGTTCTTATAAACAATTTGAATCTTCACTAAGCATCTAGTTTTGTTCAACATCTTTCAATGAAATTGCTAATTTTGTTAATCTGACAAATGCTTTGGAATATCTAATTTCCAGAAAGATGCAAGTATTTTGACTGTCGTGGGGAAGACATTTGATGACTTAGTTCTTGGGACTTCGAAGAATATTCTTCTGGAGGTTTGTTCCACGTTTTGGCTTTTCTTTTTGTCTTCATTTTCATATTTTCTTCTTGTGCTTTCGATCTAAGAAGTAATATTCTTAATGTCTTATTAATTGGAGTTGGCAAGAATTAGAACTGTAGTCACTGCATTTTGAGACCCTAACACTGCATTTGCTGCTTTGTATTGATATTATTGTCTACATCTTGGTGACATTCAGGTGCATACACCATGGTGTATCAACTGTGAGACAACCAGCAAGCAGATGGAGAAGTTGGCCAAGCATTTCAGGGGATTGGAAAACTTAGCTTTTGCAAGGATTGATGCTTCAATGAATGAACATCCAAATCTACAGGTATTGTAGAATAGAGAAATATGTCCCTTAAAAGTTCTCCCATCATCCATCTTCATCCTTTTAAGTCCACGTCAATATGAGCTACTGATGAACATGCAAATTAACTAAAATGTCAAGTAGAAGATCTAAAACTCGTCTACCATGGGAAATTTTGAATTTTCTTTCGTACAAGTTGTTTATCCTAGTTATCAGACAGGCAAATGCACATTTACACCACTAGGATCTCAAGGTAGACAAGCCATTGTGTTTTTCTTGAGTCATACAAATCTTCTAGCCTCGGTAGTGCATGTATCTAGGAGTTTGCTATATCAGTCTAATTGTTATGTCTTCACATGAAAAGCATAAAGAATCTCCCCATCTATACCCTTTCCATTGCGATGTCTGTCAGCCTTGCTAAATTAAGAGATATATGTGATTCAGCATTGAGGCCAACCTTTGATTCCCTCCTGTTTCCTGACTTCCATGGACATCGCATTTTAGAACATCTGAATTGCCCAGGCAACAGTAGATGTAGACATTACTGTGTCTAGAAGCGACAAGATTACTTCATTTTCCCCTTTTCTTCTTAAACATGTTTGAAATTGCTTATGATGTGGATCTTGCAGGTTGAGGACTACCCAACACTCCTGTTCTACCCCGCGAGGGACAAATCAAACCCGGTATCTATTTTTATAGATGTTTCTCCATTTCACATCATTAGTTACTGCTCTCCAACACCCGCTGACTCTCATTATTCTGTGCAGATCAAATTCCCAACAAAATCTACCTCAAAGGACTTGGCAGTACTAATTAACAAGCATTTAAAAGCCGACGATGAAGCCACCAAGGATGAACTATAGAAAATGACAATCTGCCTAGGGGATGAATGATGCTAGAGATTTTCTTCCTTTTTGTTGTTAGAAACACGATTATAGAGAGATAAATCATATGCATAGGAAAAACTATTTGATAGTGTCTCCTAGTACACTGCTCCCAAAGATTAGCTTACAAAATGACCTGTAATCCAATTTTATTTGAAGAAAAGCTTTTATCATGATAAAGTTTATGTCTTGCTCCTCTCTCTTCTCCTTTCTCTCTCATTTTTCTCAGGGATTATTGTACTTTGATACCATATCTAAAATGCTAGTGTTTGTACTTCAGAGAAAATAACCTTTCAATTTGAATTCAATATGATATCGGTTTATAATGCTCATAGAATCAGCCTGCATATGGTCAGCCAAAATTAACACTGCACATTTGCTCAAAATAAAATGTCACTTTAATAGCAACAAACAAGCAGCTTAATCTCAAAATCCTCCATTCTTGTCAGGTTTCAACCATGATCCTTTGATCAGTTTTCTTTTCCCGTACAAAGGAATATTACTGAAGAGATCAACAAAGTATTAGGAAACAAACATGTATCCACTTCAAAGACGGGTACTTCAAATCAAATTGAAGAAAACTAAACACAAGTACCAGAAGTCTACACGGTTGGCTTTATCCCTTTCTTCTTTAGAATCCTCAACCTCAAGAATGAAGGAGTTCTTGAAGGAGTGAAGTTGAGGTAGACAGTGTAGGTTTTAAGTTGGCAAAGCTTTACAAAAAGTATATTTTCCCAATCAGTAAGACACATTTCACTAACTACAGGCAATCAGAAAGTTTTTTGATTCATCACTTGATGTAAAAATTAATAGATGAAATAACACAAATCCGAGTGGGGATTAGAAACTACAAGCAATCAGATTCATAAATTATAATGTCTGACCATCTAAACTGGAACAGTTCAACCATCATATACCGATCCTGTTGGTTCTTAGTCCTTTCAAAAATGGATAGATTACTAAACTGGTAAAGAAAGTTTAATACTTTTCACTTGTGTTCACCCGCCTGCTAGTTTCTCCGGAAATCACCTCCATTGCAATTAAGTTTTTGACACAACATCCCATTCATCATGAAACACAATTGGACTTGACAGAGAATATAGCAGAAAAAGCTTGCAAGAGTCACAAGTTAAATAATCTGTAACACAAACTTTTGCATTGAACACAGTTTAGCACGATACCAGTAAGAAAAGGGACGCATACTAAATTACATACATAGCAACTGTTGAATAACTGATAACTCCTACAATTTATACATAACCTTCAGCTAAAATAGGTCTTTCACCATCTTTTTCATTTTCATCATCACCATTATCAACATTTTCACCATCTTTCAATTTGTTTCCCTCCATACCATCACCTTTCCCTCCGATTTCCAAGCCTTCCAATCCGTCAACACAAGCCTTTCCTCCATCAGGCACGGGAGGTCCCCCAACCACTATCCCATCCGTCTTCTCCTCAGCATCTTTCACGGCCACCTCGCCACCAGCCACGTCCGGCACACCACCGCCCTTCTTGGCAGCACAGCTTCCACCAGCATCATCAACCCCTTCCTCAATACCTAAAATTACGTCCGATGAATCTCCGAAGATTGGCCAACTATCATTCACGCAGTGGCCTTTGCCTTCATCCTCAGATGAATTGGAGATAATGGATCGGACGGCGGAGGCGGCTCTCTGAAATGCCTCTTTGATAGATTCCGGTGGTAATGCACAATCTTCGAGACCGGCGTCTTCGAGTCTCGGTGGCCTGATCTTGCCCAGTAGCCCTTCTACTTCACCTGCCGCTTCCATCTTGCGAGGAGATTTTACAGAAAATTCATCGACATTCTTTTTCCTGGTTTTAAAAACAGGCACGACGCCGACTCCGGTTAAGTAAGTCGGTGGTTGAGCCGTCCAGTTGAGGTCATAGACCCAAATGTTAACAGAACTTGGCCCATTTACAAGTTCTCTTATATATTTGGGCCTTGACAAAAGAGAAAAAATTGCCATATACTCTATTCCAAAAAATGTTTTTTTTTTTAAAAAAAAAAAATTTATTTTAGTTAAAATTTTAAAACATTTTCAAATAAAAATATTACTACATTATTCAATCTCTTATTAAATTATAAAATTTAAAAGTTATGCGGAGAGAAGAAATGCTTGAGAGTCGTTATAATTTTATTCCTAATAACAAAATTTTGATAAGTCTTTAAATTGTTTATTTTGAGATGTTAAAAATAAATATTTTCTTTTAGAAAAATATGTATTTTTAATTTAAAATTCATCTAATCATCTTTCTAATTTAAATAATAAAAATAAGGTGTAATTTTAATAGAGCAAAAAATTCTTCTAAATATAAAATGATCAATTTAATCTCATAATTTTTTGTTTTGATCTTGTAGATCCATATTATTTTTTTATATTTTAAAGTTCCATAACTTTTTATTGTTTTGGCATGCAAGTCCCTTTTTTTTTCTTTTGAAGTTCCATAACATTTACTAATGATCAACTATGTCAAATAACTTTTTATTGATGACTAAGTAGATCCAAAAATAATATAAAGTTATGGACCTTTAAAAATATATATAAAAAAAACATATAGACCTACATAATCAAAATAAAAAAAAGTTATAAGATCTTAAAAGATTATTAAAAAAAAAAGTCTTTTTTTTTAAAAAAAAGCTATAGATCTGCTTTTACCTAATTTTTAATACTCGAGTATTTTGCACAAATCAACCTTCTTCATCACTCTGATTAAGGAACTAAAATTTTGAAAAGGTCAAAACCTAACAAATATGAGCAAAAGCATTTGATAAGGAGATATTTTGTGTTCAAATCAGTGAAGATAGCCATATCAATGGTTGTTCTTCTTGATAACTTCAAAATAATTCCTAATTAACTGATAATCATGAGTAATAACATGACAAAACAATAAAATTTATCATAATTAAACCAAAACACAGGAAGAAGTATTTAACTTTTAACAAATGGGTTCAGCATTACTCTTTCCAATGTCCTTGCTTTTCCTTAAAAGCCAAAAGAATTCCAAGATACGCTTGGCAAACTGTTAATCCCCCAACATAATTTGCAGCATTTTCATACTTAAAAAAAGAGATTTGAAAATACATAGTGCATGATAATGGGAAGTAACTACTGCAATCCTTTGGTTTAAAATACATAAGTCTGAGAAATTGTTTGGAAAACAAAGCATGCCAAGAAACCCTTCAACATTCACATCCTGTTGACCTTTGCTGCTGTCCCCCTGCAACATCAATGGTGTCTGGAAGGTATCTGCCCAGCATTGGAAAAAAGAAAAAACATAAACAAATGCTGTTTGATCAGACAACAGAGTCTTTTATGTAAAAAATTGAGCTGACATTCTGTAAACTCGTGTCCATTGTTATACTTCTAAGATTTACATGTATCTGATTAGGTTTGACAGCAAAAGGAGCACGTGCTAACGGCAGAATTCTTGTAGAGTAAGAAGGGATTGGGATCAGTGAATTCATGAGATTGTTCTAGTTGTAGTGCAAAAGATAAGCTCATCAAAGAGGAAGAACAAAGATGGAATAAAGTTATTCACCATATGGAGTAAAAAAGATTTATAGGCCATTGTGGGTAAAAAAATAGGGATCAATCAGATTAAAGAGCACCAATTGACTTTAACAGCTAGAAGGAGGGCTTTTATGTATGTTTGGGATACTCACATTTCTTCTTCAGGTTCATTCTTCAAAGCATTTTTAGCTATACACTGAAAAGCATCCTCAACATTAAATCCTTCTTTTGCAGAAGTCTCAAAGTAGGGTATATTTCCCTTGGAGGCACACCAAGCCTTTGCTTTCTTCTCAGAAACCTTTAAGAAAAGAACTCGTATTGAGCATGAAAGGGCAAACAAACAAAAGGCATAAACGAAGAAATGCCAACAAAAGTTCTGTGAGAGAGTAGCACATAAGAAAGAGAGAAACTAGCATACCACCCGACTATTGCCACCATCAACATCTACCTTGTTCCCCAAGACAATAAAAGGGAAGTTTTCAGGATCAGACGGGCTGGCCTGAGAAAAAAAATCCAAAAGATAAGTTAACTTTCAGAGGTACATCCACAGCTAAACCACTTCAGTATTTGACACACCTGGAGTAGAAATTCTTCCCGCCAGTTGTTAAGATTTTCGAATGACTTCATCACATTAACATCATAAACAAGTACACAGCAGTCTGCTCCCCGGTAGAATGCTACTCCAAGGCTTTGAAACCTCTCTTGTCCAGCTGTATCCCAAATCTGTAAAAACAGACATCAGTAGCTTGAAGAGATTACCGCATACAGTACTTACTTTTCAACACAAAATGCTAAACTACAAAAGTCCTTTTATCATTCAAAAAATTCATAGCTTCTATCGTTCACACGATGCTAAACTACAAACTATAATATGAGTGCATATGCTAATGGACTGCAAAGAAACAAGAAGAAAATCCATCACACCAGAAAACTTCATCAAAGACATTTATAATTTTCCCTGCCTTTATATAAGGTGAATTATACATAGAACCTGCAAGTGGATAGAATGCACCCTGCATAACATTCTCTAGCAGCACAGTAATTATAGGAAAGAATTCTACTTGGATCAAGTCATGCGCAAATCAGGAAATTTCCATGGATAACAAAAGAAGAAATTTAAGTTATTTTACATTAACAGCTGTCTAACTTCATCTGTGCAATATTCAGTTATATCTCTAGAGAACAAGCCTAAGATCCATCCTTGAAATTAGTTTAAATTTCAAAACAAGGAAGCAACATTTAACAATCCCTGTCAAGATGAAGGGGAAAAAAAACACAGATTGACAATATGCCCAAGAAAATACAATCTCAAACTGAAACAAGAAAGAGTTTCAACTATTTTAGCACTTCATATGTTTTGATTTAAAGCAACTCACACGTGAATATTTCCTGTTGTGCTCAGGGGCATAATTCTATAATTTTATTACATTTTTGCCTATTCATTCTTAATCATTGTTCTCAATCCCAAACCATTTGGTAGGTTTTAGGTCAACAAATTCCTTCAGCAGTCCATTCAGAGATGTTTCAAGTAAAAGTTCCATATCTGATTAAGCGTTTAAAATGATGCAGTCTTTTTCTCTATAACAATAAGATATTACTTTTATGTAACACGAGCACCACATGTGCAGATCCTAAATATCATTAGAAAAGATGCTCTCCATATTGTAAAACTTGATTGCATCAATAGTTTATTTGAGAATTAGGCATGTAATCTCACTAGTCCAAACACGAGAAGACAGTGCACAGAGAGAGATGAATTAGATATCTCAATTTTATGTAACACACTCGTGTCAACCCGGGTAAACCAATCAGGCAAACTGGACAGTAAGATAAGGAGCAATCAGAAACTGATGACTTAAGAAAGTAATTGTGAACTCTCAAACCTGAAGGGTATATAATCTATCTTCAAATTGAATTTCTTTTGTCAAGAAATCAGCTCCAATAGTAGCTTTATATTGGTTGCTAAACTTACGATTCACATATCTGAATGAATAATATAAAAACTAATCAGAAACAGAAGAGAATGGAAAAACTAAAAAATAAATTCTTTTGGGGCGAATTCTTGTTCTTACTGGTTCATCAGAGACGTCTTCCCAACCCTATTTAGATCACAAAGAACCCGGTTAGTTATACATCAATATCGTTCAGTAAATTCAAAAAGGGACAAAATTTCTGAATTATGCCACATTTCATTTGAAAGAAGCGAGTAATTTTCCCTTCCCGTTTCCACTCGGGTAACTACGAGAAAACAAACTCGAGAAACATTCGGGTGTTTAAAATTTCTCCACTTATCCTTTCCATCCCGGTTGCATGGTCTCTGAGATTTTTCAAGACATTATCTAATTTCAGAAGAAAATTAAGGATCTTGAAAACCATAAGCAAATGAAAACTCAACTGAAAAAAACCCTCCACAAATCAGAATAACAATCACCGTAAAACAGATACCCATATACGAAAAACACATAAATTTTCAACGTTTCCAAAAAGATATAAATAAAAAAAAAAGAAAAAGAAAACAGATCGTCAGCAGATTTTTCCTGCCAACCAGAAAAATAGGTGAAAAGAGGAAGCAAAAGACTACCCGCTGTCGCCGAGGATGATGACCTTGAGAAGCATCCGCCTTCTTGAGGCCATATTCAAGATTTTACAGGTTAGAAAACTTTGAAGAAAAAAAAAACTGGAATCAAAATCTCTTCTATTCAACAATAGAATAGAATTAGAATCGGGAATATGTAGAGGAATCCTGAAACGGGGATTGGAATCCGAGCCAATGGGAAGTAAAATTTAATTAGAAGACCTGAAAATATTAAGAAAAAAAGGAGTAGTTTGTTCGTTGACGCCCGACGGCTTGATGAAGCACAGCCAACGGGTCTTTCACAGAAGACAGGTGGTTTTGCGCATAGGATCTTATTAGCGAATTTCGGTTCCTTCTTGGATTCTTTTTTTATTTATTTTCTTTCTGAACTTTTTCCACAATTTAATATCTTACCCCCAAAACTTTACTTTTACAAAATGCAGTTCCAAAAAACCTTTTTAAAAAAGAGAGAGAGAGAGAGAGCTAAATTTTAATACAATTATATCAATCTTTTATTAAAATTTTAAATTAATTTTAAATTAAATTATTTAATCCGAGATAGTTTAAAATAGAAATAAAGTATTCAATTCTAATGATTTATAATGTTCCATGATATTTGCATGCTAAAATTTACATATTTTTTCTCGAGGAACTGTGGGGTGTTAATATAATACTCCTTCCATCTCTATAAGTTATTTGATTTTGTCCATGTTAAGGTAAAATTTTTTTCCTCTCAAAATGTCTCTATAGAGAAAAATATTAAAAAAGAAAGATAGGAAAATATTTCAATATAGATAATATGTAATACTAAAAAATAATAATAATAAATAAAATATTCGTTAATCTACACAAACAACTTATAATTGAATATACATAAAAATTGAAAGAAAAAAAAACTCAAATGACTTACAAAACAGTATCACCTAATGGTTCGAAAGGCAATTATTACGAGATGGTACTTCTAACAGATTAGTTTAAAATATATATATATATATATATACGGTTCGACTAGAGCGCGCTTCACCGCGTGCCTTAATATGCGCTCTCGAAGACGCAGTAACGGAAGGATGGAACATCAGGTTTAACAACCAAACCAAAATAGCACCGTTTTGCCTATTGAACAAAAGAGAGAAAAATCTTCCTGAATCCTTCACAATTGCTTGGCGAGCAGTCAGACAAAAAAATATTTCTCATCTTCGAGTATTTTCCTCAGCCTGATAGAAATATATATTTCCTTCTGTCTTAAAATCCCTCTCGAGTCTCGAATTCCGTTTCCTTCTATCTCGAAATTCCTCTCTCGAATCGCGAATCGCGAATCTCGAATTCCTTCCGCATTCTTTTCACCAAAAACAACGGAATTCTAGACTCGAGAAGGATTTGCGAATCCCGAATCTCGAATTCCATTATCTTCTTTCTTGAAATCCCTCTCGTGTCTCGAAATCCTTCTCGAGTCTCAAATTCCATTGTTTTTGGTGAAAAACAACTAGCTTGAATTTGGAATTGT
>JAOXNR010000032.1:14485934-14525655 GCA_028571225.1 Parsonsia alboflavescens | reverse complement strand
TTGTTTATTTTTCAGTTTAGTGTATTAAGTTTTTAATTTTATCAATTTAGTCCCAAAAATTTTTAGAATGAAAACCGGCCGGTTTTCACTGGTTTGAAAAAATTCCACCAATTTTTAAAAAACAGGTTTTTTTCCTTGAATCGGACCAGTCAACTGGCCGGTTCCCGGTTTGACCGGTTGGACTATTGCATTCTGCGTCATGTCATGCATCGGCATAGAACGGACAAGATCATTCTCCTTTGAAGGTAACAAGTTCCGGAAAACCTCAAAGGCCTTTGTGCTACTAAACATTCGGTCGTTTTCCCGGATGCTCCAACTTGGGATATATATTGGCCCTTTATCTTCAGCCACAGATTCAAACACCTCTGAATCAGTCGAAGTGCCATGAACTCCTTTTTTCTTTTTCAACCTTTCCGCTTCTAGTTGATCCCACTTCTGTTTAAGAGTGGGATCACCCGCTGAAGGAATCACTAGGCCTTCGGCTCCTGGGGTTTCAGGCAAGCCTTTCTTCTGTGTCGGCTTTAGCGGCAACGAGCTTTTTTTAGTTCCAGATTGCTTGGCCGAAATCTTCTTCGGAAGGGTAGCGTTTTATCCATTGACTTTGCTTCCCCCAATTTTAGATGTGGCCTTCTTTGCCACATCACCTTTGTTGCCCGAATCATCTTTATCTGCAAATTGGATGTAAAATAAGCCATTCATACCCACGACAAGGCTATAAGATATGTTAGCAAGGACTTTGGTGACTATCTCATACTTAGGATTCTTGCCCGAAATAGTTTTTTTCTGCTTACTAGACTTCATCAAAGACATTCCCAAGCTCTTTGCAAAGGATGTTCCTGCAATTAAACAAAATAGATCAAATTCAAGTCACACTTGGAGAAAAATAATAACACGTGAGTATAATAAGAGCACATACTCAAGGACACTATATTAAATATGGCCTTGTTATTGATTCCGTCGAATCTCAGCAAATCTGGACTCCAACATTCTCCCACCTTCTCCTCAAATCCGAATCGAGTTGGCTAGGCTAGTTATTATTTATAGACTTATGGGTGTTCCAAGGGAATGATATCTCTCCGAAACTCGAATGCCGAACATAAAAATATTAATTTTTCCATTCATGAACCGAGTTAGGACATTCCACTACCTGGGAGTGCCCCTCCAACGGATTGTAAAGAAGAACCCCCTTGTTTCGGGGGCTTTCTGTTTTTGGCCCATAATAAAAGAGGCCCTCGTAGTTCTAGACCAAGTGTTGTGCCACAAACCCTACTGAATAAAATCAAGGCAATTGCTCATCGAACAAAATTTGGACTTATTTGGCCTAAATGGATCCTAAAATTTTTTGTCATGTCTAAAATTAAAGGGTGAAGTGGAAATTGCAACCCTGCTCTAAACTGTGCACTTTAACCTGTGATACAACCAACAGGAGGCAAATGAACCCTATTGTCCTCTCCTGGAATAATAATTTCAAATTCGTCAAGAATGCCATATTCTTGCCGAAACCCCTCCGAATCTACAAAGTTACTAACCGTTTCTCGAAATTGCAGACTAACTAGATTCACCCATTCATCGCACCCTAGGACCAAAATATCGGGACGAGTTGCTACCTGCACTTGGATTGGACTCCGGTATTCATTAGTTCAGTCATTATCATTTTCATCACACCATGGAAAATCGATACTTATGTCCCCTATTTCGTACCGGATAACATGAGTTAAGCCCTCAAAGAGGAACATATCACTCGAACTCTCCAATTCTAATGACTTCCTCAAATGTGGAAGTCACATCATCAGAAATTTGAACCTTAGGTTCAACCCTCAATTGCCTAACAATCATGGCAGAGCTAACCTTTTCCGAATGACCCCTCCAAAACAAACCCTTCCGATATAGTCTAAGATTCATACATAGCTGCACAATAAGTATACCTGCACAACATGTATACAAAAGAAAATATCAAAGTAGGTACCTGCAACCATTGAAAAAAATTTCTTGATGAAGAACATAAAAACTCAACTTCAAAAGGTTGGAAATTTTGCCAACAAACTAACACCTGCATACACTAAAAAGGTGGCATTACATCAGATACATAAAGCCCAAATCAAAAAATATGAATAAAATCGCCAAAACTCACCACAAGTGTGATTTAAGAGTATCACACTATTGTCATTGTCACAAAAACAAAGGTAAAAAGAGACGTTGCAGAAGAAGGTTATATGAGTTGACGAAGGGAAAGTGGAGATAAAAACAAAACTTACCTTTTTGACAAAACGCAAAGTCAAAGGCCCATTTCTTTTCAACCCTACCTTCTTATTTGCTTCGTTTCGAAATTTGACTTTTGAAATAAAAGGCAATCCTCTGTTTTTTTTTTTTTTCCGAAGAAAGGCAGTAAGGCAATCTTCGTCATAAACATGGAGCTAACAGCTAAATCTATTGAAGACATTACTAACCGTCAACAGTTATGTCAATTCGTTGACTCGAACCTATTCGGACAAAACAAGGATGTATCCATAAAAGCAAAACCATTCGGCCACACAATCACCTTCTCAGTGATCGAATCAACGATTAATATGTTTGATCAAATCGTAAAGTGTTTTGGTGTGCGTGTGTGTGTATTTTTTTTGGAAGCACAAAAGCCTTTAGAATCTCACTCTCTGAGACACACACACACTCATCGGTTCAATGGGTGATAATTAAATTAGTCCTAAAATTGAAGAAAAAAAGGTTAAAACTAAGAAGAAAAATGAGTTACCCTTATAATTATTGTGTACGACAAAACGTTTTAATCATTTGCATTTATGTTTCCGTAGGCTCTACTATATATTTAAATATATATAAATATATATATATATATATATATTTATACACACGGTTTGTTAAGGCGAGTTTCGGAGCGCACCTTAATATGCGTTCAAATCATTATCGTAATGGAATTTTTGCTACAGTGCTCATGCAGCCAACCAAGCGGAGCAAAAATTCCGTTACGGTAACGGTTGGAGCGCACCTTAACAAATCCGTATAAATATATATATATATATTTATATTTACAAACGTTCCTTCCAATTTTAGGTTCCTATTTGATTATGTTTTGATCAATTATGATTGAGTGACTGAGTCTCTCATTTTTTTTTAAAAAAAAATCAAAATGTTTTTTAATCTAGTTATGACCAATAAAATTGGTTCAAGTCACAAAATTCAGACAAAATTTACATTAAAATTAATCACTTAATAATCACAAAATTCCGATAATCACTATAAATTTATAAATAAAATTAAATGTGTTGTTAATTTTCCTTTTATATCCAATAAAGAATGAGAATTGGGCCTCTAAAACTCCAGAATTCAACCCACATAACTCTTGTTCAAATTTTTTTGAAAGCCCAAAACCCCTCTATTTAGTGCCAACATGTCAAAGTCATTTTTGGATTTCCATCCCCTGCATTTCAACCGCCCTCTTTCCGGCCAGAAGTAAGCAATGTCTCTGTCTCTCTGTATCAATTTCTGGATGAAGATGTTTCGCCCGCAAGGGACTTCCCCCGGAAATCAAAATTTCTGGATGAAGATGGCTCGGACTGATACGGTATCCTACGGACGCCATACTCATATGCCCACCGGAAGATTCAGCAGCATAGTTTATCTTGTTAATGGATGTTTCGATTTATTGATTGATTTTTTGAGATTATGATTTATTGTTCCGCTTAGTTTATTTCTTGTTTTTAATGATTGATTTGGGTTTTGTTTCTGTGTACAACCAAAGCTTTATACTCGTCTCAGTATGCCAAAAATGGCATCCGGAACCATCCAAATTTGATCAGCCACTTAAACAGCGCCGCCGTTTCAGTTCCGCCCAGCAGAATTTGAGGGTTTCTTCAACTCCGATTTCTGCCCCTTTAGTGCCCGAGTTGTTCGTAATTGGTGATTTCTACGGCAGATTTCCGGACCAATAACTTTCTGCTTACACTGGCTCTTACGGATCGGCTACCTGACGGTCGGGACTTCTATTCTCAATTTGTTGTTGTTTTTTTTCTTTTCAGAATTAATAGAAACGATTCAGCAATGGCAGAATCCCTGTGGATTATCTCGGTATTAACTTTAGTGTTTACTGATTTGCGAAATTGGGGTGAAATATCTTGATATGTTTCATATTTTCTTGTTCCTTTGGCCAGAATTGCGTGTCGGACTCCCCAGTGATATTGGACTGGGATATTCGATCCATTACATGATTAGAGGCCGGTATCATTTACGCTAGTGGGTCTGACTTGGTATGATTTTCAATTGCATGTTAAGTTATATTTTATGATTCACGAATGGCCTAATCCTTCTGTTTATGTTTTTTCATTTCATTTTCATCCCTGATTTGACCAAATTCTCAAGTCCCGTTACAGTTAAAATTAGTTTCCTCTAAATTACTATATTGGTCATGAATTTTATGCTCGAAGTCCAATTCTGTTAGAAGGTTAACCTGATCTACTGCCTGTTTATTTTTCCTAGCATTAATTCTTTCTGTAGGGTCAACATATCCCTTTGGACAAGTTCAGCAGGTTTATGATACAATTGAACAGTTCATTCTGACCATCAGAGAGGAAGCCACAACTAATCTCCTTTCTAACTCCATATTTTATGTTTCAAATTTGTTATTAATTGTCAATTTATCATAGTGGAAAATGTGGTCTGACTTTGGTGTATATACATCAGTAGTAGAAATGATGATTTTGATGGTTCTTTGGCAATCTTCGGGAATAGTATTCATTCCTCTACAGATATGAATGATGATCTTGGAAATAACATGGATATGAATGATGATCCAGGGAATAACATAGATATGGGGAAGATTGGGAGGGAAACAGAGATGGAGATTGGGAGGGTGGGGAGGAGGATGAGGAGAGAGCGAAAGATGGGGAGGAAAGAGGCAAAGCCAAACCTTGTACAATGGAAAATTTTGGTATCAATGTGGGGTTAATGGGTTTAACCTTGTAACCCTTAAAGGTCATTTTCAAAATTCATTTCATAGAGCAATTTAAAAGAAAAATTTCTACAGAAAATTTAAGAATTGCAGAAATTATTTCCCGTCCCAAGGTGGGTTAGGAGAGTATCAAAGAGTACAAAGAAATGAAAAGATGCAGAAGTAGGGCAAAAAGTGATCTTGAGTTGATTTGATCGTTCCTGTCCTGCTTCTGCTTCTTGCCCGGTTTCTTTTCATGTCTTTGTTGCTCTCCTAACTGAGATGGAAAATAATTTCTGCAATTGTTAAATTTGCACTTGATAGATTGCTCTATGGAGTGGACTTTGAAAATAACTTTAAGGTTAAACTCATTAACCCCACGTTGGTAACAAAATTTTCCATTATACATACCCACAAACGGTTCGACGTTGCCTCTCTCATCCCCACCCTCCCAATCTCCCTCTCTCTCATCTGGATCCCTATTCATATTCATGTTAATAACAATTCAAACATTAAGATTAATTTATGTACTGAGAGCTTTAATTTGATATGTTACACGAGTTAAGAGACCTAATAATGAGAGAGAAATCTCATCTTAAAGACAACTCGATCGAACACAAAACATCAATACTATTCGTTAATCCGATACTATTCATTGCAGATCAAACTTTCAAATAGTACCTGCATAGTCAAAAATCCATATAAGAAGGTAATAATCAACTATCAAAGGTGTGAGACACTTCAAATACTACCTGCATAGTCACCAATCCATATAAGAAGGTAATAATCAACTATCAAAGATACGAAACAGTTACTATTTAGAACTCTGACTCCACTTTATCTCTACCGAATTAACTTAAACTTTGGAGGAGTTTCAGAAACACCTATCACTCTCATTCTTCATTGTGCAGGAGATCCGGAGCCACGGAAAGACAACAAGTCTACAAGCAGCAACCTCATCCGGAACCACACTCATGATCTGCAACCTCATAATCCAGAACCTAACCATCTATCTGCAACATCAGAGTCTTACCCATCACTACAAGGGTCAATCACGTAACATTTTCAGTCAACCAATTTGGATTACGCCTGGTTCATCCTGTGGGTGTCACCCATAGAGTTGGGATTGTTTTGAACTTAGAAGGTTGTAATAATTAATTCTGATTTGGGATTGTAGTAATTGTCATCTGCATTTGTAATAATTCTGATTTTTATTTTATAGCTTTTCATTAGATATGCTTTGATAATTCATGTCACTGGACTACCTCTGTTGAAGGTGTTTCAAGTGAATAGTTCGGGTCTACTTATGGTTAAAATTGATGCTCCGGAACTTCTTGATCTTGAAGTTTCTGTAAATCTAGAATGCAGGGTAGAATTGGAAAACTGTGTTCGTTTAAGGAAACTACATTTGTGACCGAGGATTGGTTTCTCCGGTTTGTTTCCCGGCGGTGCCTCTGCCTTGAGGAATTGAGTATTCATTTTAACAGATTGGAGGATCGGAGAATGTCAAGATTTCAAGTGGGACTTCTCAAGAGATTGACATTAATGGGAATGAGAAACCTGATGGGAGTTAAGATAACTGCACCTGTTTTTGAGAAATTCGTGTAACTGGGTTCTTGCCCGAGAGTCTGCTTCAGATTTGCTGGCAAAATTTCTTGGATATTTTAGTAAATTCAGAACTGTAAACTTGAGTGTTCAATTGAATAAGGTAATGGTTTTCTTGCCTTTTCTTTCTTCTTTTTTTATGCTAATTTTGACTCTTTATTTAATTTTGTGTTACAATTTTACTTCTGCAGATCCTTATTCCAAAGGATGGAAAAGAACTCCTGCAGCTACCTCCGCCGTTAATTGGTACTGCCAATTTGAATCTTTTTTCTATTATTTTTATTTTTTAATCATCAAAAGGAATTTCTTGCAACAGAACTCGTAGAGTATCTGCTATGGTTATCTCCCCGAGCAGAGCATATCAATAATATGCAAGGGGTTAGAGCCCTCCCGGGAATTAATCCATGTATTCCTTGAGGTATAGTTTTTTCTTCCAAAAGTATATACCTTTTTTTTTTTCCCTTCAAAATTAAATGTTTTATTTTTGACTTTATTCACTCCCTTCATCCTTAATTATAGGCTCAGGATAACATCAAATGAATTCATATATATTACTTGATTTAAATAAAGTATCTATGAGGATTTAGTATATATCTATTTAGGATTATATTAATAAAATACATTTACAAGCTCTGTATCCATCAATTATTATTAGTAGTTTAATGGATATTTTACTCATAAAAAAACTTTAACTTAATATTGTTAAGTTTTTTTACAAATGACTCATGATTAAGAGGAGGGAGTATCTATGAGATATTTCTTTTGATTGATTCATTGTTTTGTTCCAGTTTTTGCCTGTCATGAAGAGAAAAATGAAGGGAAATATATGCCTTCCTCTTCTTGTTGCAAGTTCTGTAAAGCATGTCTTCCTATCAATTGCTGGAGGCATTGCTTGGCAGAAGTTATGGTTGAGGAATTTCTTGTCGTTGAAGGAGGTCGTGGGGTTGCAGGTACAAGGTTGAAGAGCTCCTTTCTTGAAAATGTCAAAAAGATTTGAAGATTTCTTGATAATACAGCTGAAGTGTCCCGGTTCTCTGAGTGATGGATCATACATACGTATACTTCTCATGATGAGTTGTTCACTGTTTTTTATTTATTTTATTTGTGGGTAATTTTTTTTGAGAATTGGAATCTAAAATATTTATTTCACAATTATATATATTTTTATTGACTTTCATATGGTATTTATTTCTCTGTGAAATTAAATATTAAGGTAAAATAGAGTTTTAGATAGTACATAAAATAGGCATAATTTGGTGTGAAATAGCCTTTATATCTTATTTTTATTTTAAGTCCTTTAAAATAAAATATATCTTATTTTTTAAATTAGTTAAAATTTTACAAAGAAATTAATATTATAATGTGTGGAATATAAACTAAGACAATTTTTTAAAAAATAAATAAGAAAAAATTATATAAATTAAAATAGAATTTCAATTTCTAATGAAGGACGTAATATTAATCATTTAAATTAATTTTATAAATCTCTGACTGGTTCATACAGAGTCCCAAATCGCAGGGTGGGAAGGGCAACTACCCAGCTATGGCTACCAGTTAATATCGTCAAATACCGAAACTGTCCTCATAACCCAATGGTTTCGCCCGCAATTAAATAATTCAGGCATGCAATAACTTAGGGTTCTGCACCCCCTGGCACGGCACTGCTACTCCAGAGTGGATCCGTTTGTTCCTGTTCCCCTTTTCCAAATATTCCTTATCCCCTTTTTTTTTTTTTGCTCTTTAAATAAAAAATGTGTGGTTTAAATTGAAAATCTTTGCTTTAATCAAAATCTTTTTTTTTTTTTTTTTTGTTTGTCCCCGTCCTTGACAACACGTGTTTTCCGACCTCAACTTCTATTTTACAACAAAAGTGAGGTACTTGATCTAAATAATTATACATGTGGCAGCTCAAATAAATAATGTATTACTTTATTCATATCAACATTTGATCAATCAGTTTCAAAAACTAATAAATGTACTTAAATTTATTAGAATAATTTTATTTTTTGACGTTTGAAATTAAAATTTTATTTTTATAACGTGAAATATTTTAAACTTTAAAATTTCACTAATAACATCTCTAATTTAAGGGAAGTAACTCATGTGATCTCATTAATCGCTACTTGATAATAAAAATAATGCCATAACTTAATCACATTAAAAAATATTTTATAAATTTTGTATAGCCATACACGTAATTATACAATTATTTAATGAGAGTTGTCAATTTTTACATTTTGCTTTTCCATTACATTATTTTTTGTTTACATAAGATTAAACACAAATTTTTTTTTTTCATTTGAAATTAAATACCTCACTTATATAATGAAAGAGTTTAACTTGATTATTTATAGATAGAAATTTATCAAATGATAGTAAAAAAAATAAATCCCTTCATCCAAAATTGAACGTTTTATATTCTATTTTTTATTGTTCAAAATTGAAATGTCTCATGTTTTATTTTGAATTGTCTGTAATTCTATTCTATTTTTAGTTGTTCGAAATTGAATGTCCAATTTCCTAAACTAATAAAAATTTTATTAAGAAAATTGATAATACAATGCGTTAGTGAATTAATTTATATATATTTTTTTTATTAAAATGCATAGAAGTTAAATTGAAATATTCAATTCTAAACTGAAGGAGTATTTGATTTAAAAAACTAAACACTCAATCTAACATTTTAAAATGAAATATAAGAGATCTAATTTAAATCCGATCTAACATTCTAAAATACTAGTAAAATGAGATATAAGAGAACTAATTTAAATAAATAAATAAAAAATATCTAATTTAAATCAACATTTAAAAAATATATATATACATACATATATATGATATCAATGTATTTGAAAGCAAGTTTTAATACGATTTTGATGAATTTTTAGCTGCAAACCAAACAAAGCCTTAGTTTTACTGTTACCCACGCGGTAAAGTAATGAATATGAAATGACCAACTTATCCACAGTAAAATGGTTTCATTTTTTCCCCGAAATATCCTGGAATTAACGAGTGCAGAGATGACTGGGATTCGGATTCGACTTCTCATTTCTCTATGACCCGTCAGAAAATCAACAATCAATTTCTTGTCAGGGAGAAGGCCACCTACCAGTACACCTCAGTTCACCATTTTCTTTCACACAGAGAAATACCAAACGGTCTTCTTTGATTCAGTTATTGAATTGCATTTTTTAATCATTAGCTTTAATTTACCTTGTCTTGTTGGTTTCTATTGATTTCTGGAGTGTTCTCATGAAGAAGATGATTTGTAGAGTTTGGAAAACTTGATTGGAGAAAAAGAATGGATTCTAATTGGAGTGATATTGGTTAGATTGATTTGGTCTTCTTGTTTCATTTTCAATTCGGTGGCGGTGTAATTGATTAAGTGGTGAGTGAGATGCGTACCGAAAGGCCTGCCGGCGTGACCGTTCGCGACCTGGTGGACGAGGCGAAGAAAAGGATTGTGTTTCTGCTCATCTGCGTTGTTGGATTGTCCTATCTAATGTCTTGTGAGTGTTATCTTCTTCTTTTAATATTCTGTTTAGAAGTTAAGTTTATTTTTCGGTTTGCTTATATCAGTGCTGAATTTGCAGTTCTTTTTTTTTTTATTAATTGAAATGTGCTTGCAAGCCAGTAAGAAGAATATGATGCAAAATCTTAGGGTTTTATTACTGTATTGTAACTGGAGAAGACTTTATCAAAATCAAATGCCGAAGGTGAATATTATCAAAAGCCGTTCCTCTTTATGGAGAAAAAAACTCAAAGAGGGAAGCCAGCGAGCACAACTTGTTAAAAGAGATATTGCAGCTTGATTTACTTAATTTGGTGGTTTTTACTTGGTAATGGAGACAAAAGAGACATCCTTGATATTCATTCCCTGAGTCCAGCGGATTTTCTGAACTCAGAATTCAGCCGAAGAAGTGTAAATAAAAGGGTTCTTGGGATAATGTTAGTTAGCAGTGTGGCGACATTTGTCTTTTGGCATGGTTCTATGATACACAACCTTAAAACTAGGTGCTGTTAAATATTTTATGCACAATTTTTGCCATGCATAATGGAGCAATCTTCAGCCTTGTGCTAAACCCACTTTATTGCTGTTATTTCTCCATTCCATGTGAACATGGTAATGAGATAGACAACTATAGCATACTCACACCATGGTTAGGATTCAACACATGATTTTGCATCTAAAGCAAGTGCCATGTGAAATTTTTAGGGATTTTTACTGCTATGGGGGTAAAAGCCTGTCCTTGTCGTTAAAGATGTTTACTATAATGGATTGGAAAAATAAATTTTCGATGTTGGTTATGACAAGATGTTAGTTTGTTATAAATGCTTGACCATTTAGGAAAACATCTTTGTGGCTTGATGTTTGAGTTTTCAATCTTCTGGGAAGTGATTATTGAGTATAGATTTGCTAGGATAAAGATTATCAGAAAGGTTCCAAATGCAGGAATGATTCACTTGCCATGTGGTTGGGGAAAGTTAGATTTGCTGTGTCTTGCACATTCAAGTGGAAAGTTGTCTTTTCTTTTTTGACCTTGAAGGGTGCATCAGAGGAAATGGTTTCTGTGAGTTTGTTAAATCTTGATCACCAGAAGTGAGATCATGACTTGAATCATCTTCTTTCCCTTGCAAGTTGTTCAAGGGAGTGTTTACCAAAGACCAAGTAATGGAAGTGCATGATAGATATAAGCTGAACCTTCTCCCTTGGTTAACTAGATCTAAAGGGAATACATTGAAATCGATATTAACCATTAGGCAAAGGATGGGAATCTGAAGCTTTTAAAATTCTTCTTGCTTAGAATTTGTTAAAAGGAACATGACTTCAGTGTTTCTTTTTCAAATGGTTGCCTCAGTTGAGTCTGGATGCTTATATATATACATACACACACATTATATTATTTATTTATAGCATGGTTGAATTCCTCCTTCACTCATAGGCACGACATACATCTGACAATTTCTTATTTTTTCTATTTCCCTACAGTGACAAGCTCTTCAGTTTTGGTTAACTTGCCTGCTGCTGCAGTTCTGATAATCGTCATTCGCTATTTGACTTTGGATTTTGAGATGCAGAAGAAAGCTGCAACTTATAAGAGCAAGCCATCATCAGCAAATGGTGTTCCCCAGAAAATAGCTTCTCAGGGCCCTAAGCTGATCATTAAGCGATCTGATTGGAGGCAGAAAGTAAATTCCCCTGTAGTTGAAGATGCAATAGATCAATTCACCAGACATATAGTGTCTGAGTGGGTTACTGATCTGTGGTACTCTCGAATAACCCCTGACAGGCAAGCTCCAGAAGAGCTTGTGCAGATCATGAATGGTGTGCTTGGGGAAATTTCATCTCGTATGAGAAACATTAATCTCATAGATCTTTTGACAAGGTGTTCCATGGATAATGTTCATCTCTCTCATACTACTTATATTGAACTATTCTCTATTGCTGAGGAATCATATTTTTTGGCAATGCAGGGATATTGTCCACCTTCTGTCATCTCATTTGGAACTTTTTCGTGCAACTAAGGCAAAGATTGAGAAGCAACAATTGAGATCCCTGAGCATAGAAGAGCGTGACAAGGAACTCAAGTTTGTGCTGTCTTCAGAGAATAAATTACATCCTTCCCTATTTTCTGCTGAAGCTGAGCATAAGGTTTATTTCTTCATTTCTAAACCACCCAACTTAGCAACATCCTTCCTGGTCTGTTGACTCTTTTCATTTAGTTGGGGTTTCAATGTTCCTTGATGTATTATACCTTTCGGGTTATTACAGGTTCTCCAGCATATTATGGATGGTTTAATTTCTTTAACATTCAGGCCAGAAGATCTGCACTGCTTGTTTTTCCGCTCCATTGTCCGTGAGCTTCTTGCATGTGCTGTAATGAGACCAGTGCTAAATTTAGCTAGCCCAAGGTTTTTATACCTTTGCTTTTGTGTTTGTGTTTTACAGGTGCTTCATCTAATTTTCTTATTCTTTTAAATTTGGTGATAGGTTCATTAATGAGAGGATTGAATCTTTAGTTGTTTCTCTAAGCAAGACTGAGAAAGGAACTACCAAAACAGAAGTGGACCCACAGACAAAACCAAATGGATCTTTAAAAGTGTCATCTGATCACTTTTCTCCCTTTGTAGATCCTTCCGCAAAGGGTGTTGAATTAGTAGAGTTGAAAAAGGATCAGTTAAAGACTAGGGGAGACAAGCATGAAACCAACAATACAAATGGAGCCATTATCTCAAAGGACCCATTACTTTCCATGGATACAGGATCTACCCGTTTGTGGGGTTCACAGCCATCAGAAACAAATAGCGGTGATGGTATGAGACGACAAGAAGAATGGGGTGACATGCTAGACGTGTTCTCTCGAAGAAAGACTGAAGCTCTGGCTCCAGAGCATTTTGATAATATGTGGGCAAAAGGAAGGAACTACAAAAGGAAGGGAGACACAAATCAATCCACTGGTCCGAGCATCCAGGGTCCTTTGGTAGGGACCTCCAAAGCCTTGAACCAGTCTAAGGAATTTCCTAACCAGCAAGAAACTTGGCCAGTCAAAGGTTCTGTATATAACAAGCAGTCTGTAGCCAACAAATCCACCTCGCACAGTGAGTGGAATAACCAAATCCACTCTTCACTTTCTTCTTCTATAGAGGAAGATGAGCATGAGATTGTACACTCAGATGCAGTTGAATCAGGAAGCACTAGTTCTTATACGACTGAAGATGAAGAAGCCAACAACATCACAGGTCTTAACACTCCAGGTGTTAGAGTTTGGGATGGTAGAAATAAGAAAAATCTCACCACTATTCATCATCCACTTGAAAGTTTAGAAGGCCACAAGACAAGAAAGACACGTAAAGGTCTTAGCCACTCAAAAAGCTTAACCAGAATCCAATCTGCGACAAAAAGGCCTAGGTCCACTAAAAAAGGTCATGTCTGGCAAGAGGTTGAAAGAACAAGCTTCTTAGGAGGAGATGGAAAGGACATATTAAATTCCTATACAGGAAAAGTCAAAGATGAAGACTCAAGTGATGATTCTGGGGCAGAAATGTCTAGTAGAATTTCTAGTGGATCAACTGCTTCATCATTTCTGTCTTCAGCTTCGTTACCCGGAACTTATAATTTGTCTGCCTATTCATTGAAAAGCTCAGTAATTGCTGACTCTTTTTTGACACTAAGATGTGAGGTAACTGATTTTCTTTTTAAAGTCCATTTTCTTTGTTGTGCTCGTTTTCTGTCTTATGTGCGGGTTTCTGGTGTCAGGTTCTGGGTGCCAACATTGTGAAGAGTGGCTCCAAAACTTTTGCTGTATATTCCATATCTGTTGCTGATATGAATAATCATAGTTGGTCTATTAAAAGGAGGTGCTTAGTGTCATCATGAACTTAATACTCTGTTTGCCCTGCCTCACTTGTGGCCGTGACACCATATCAGGGTGTGTGCCATTGGTTATTTATTTCCTGGTTAAACAATTTAATTTTTGGTTGTGCTGACAGGTTTAAACATTTTGAAGAGCTGCATCGACGTCTTAAGGAGTTTCCGGAGTATAATCTTCATTTGCCTCCGAAGCACTTTTTGTACACTGGTCTAGATGTTCTGGTCATTCAAGATCGCTGCAAATTACTTGACATCTACCTGAAGGTTGTATATGCCCCAAAGTTGGATAAGAAATCCCTCAGGTTTTTTAAAGAGATTTTTTGTGTTTTGTTCTCTTTATGACCCTTAAGAGGTTATCTTGGAAAAAAATTTAAATATTATTGCAATTATTAGTAGTTAATGGCAAAACCGACCCCTTCGGGGGCTTTCCTTTGCTTCAAGATGGTCCATGAACTAGAGATAAAAGGAATGAAGCATGATGCAATTTTTGCTTTCTGAATGATAGCTGCCATCCTGAGGGGTTAACATTGTCAGGGCTAGAACTCATTCTATTATGTCCTAAGCAGTTGTTATTGAATGAGAAGATATGATATTGTCATTTTTTGTGTGATTTGTCATCATTCACTTCTTTATGCTGCTTCTGTTCAGAAGCTCATGCAGATCCCTACAATTTCCAGCTCTATTGAAGTTTGGGACTTCCTCAGTGTTGATTCTCAGGTAGGTATTATAGTTCTTGAATTCTTTCCAGTGGTTATTTTGTTAACTTACATATTGTCCTTTTGGTCTTTGTATTGTGAAATTCACAGACATACTTCTTCTCCAACCCTTTATCAATTATTGAAACATTGCCAGGTGAATTTTCTCTTGCCCACCATTGGTTTGAGTTCACATATGTTTCATTTTCATTTATATTGGTTATGATTGCAGTTAATTTAGATAATACGACATGTGAAAGGAGTATAGTACACCAGAACAACACAGGGCTTGCGAAAGGTCCTCTTTCTTCCAGGATCGGGCATCCAAATACTGAAAACACAGGGTCTGTATCGCAAACAAAGCATGATTTCATTTCAGTCAGCTCAAGGGGCAATCCAAAAACAGTAGCTCTTTCTTCTCCAAAAAGACCTGTTAAAGAGACTGAGAAATTCTTGGGCGGTTCTGGTAGTGAATCTGATACTGCAGTTAATGCAGTGCAAAAGGTGAAGTCAACCAAATACATGGCAAAGACAAGCAAAGCTAATGAAATTTTTGATGCATCATCTGACTTGTCCACTGATGCTACTTGTGATCCAACTCTCCCTAGTGAGGTATTTAAATGTTTTTTTCTGGTGTGCCAATTCTTGTGTATTACTCTCAAGGAATGCACGTGTTAAAACAATTTCTTCTGAATTATCACCAGTGCCTTAAATTAGTAGTTTATGAGAAGTGTATAGATCAGTTCTTCAGTGGCTGATTTATTTGGTTCAAAGGTCATTATAACTTCTCTGTCATCAATGCAGTGGGTGCCACCAAATTTAAGTTTACCAATATTGGATTTGGTTGATGTCGTTTTCCAACTACAAGATGGTGGGTGGATCAGGTGATTATGGGCATTCTGGGTTTTCTGAATGTAACCTTTGACTATTTCCACTAGTCTAAAATTTAGTTGTTTACAGACTCTATTTTGCTATTTGGATGCTCACAGGAGAAAGGCTTTCTGGGTGGCCAAACAGGTGTTGCAGTTGGGAATGGGTGATGCCTTTGATGATTGGCTGATAGAGCAAATCCAGCATCTGCGAAGAGGATCAGTTATTGCTTCAGGGATTAGACGAATCGAACAGGCAATTTTAACTCCCTATGGCTTTTGCAATTCCAAAATTATTTCAAATCTAAATTACTGCAATTCTACTTTGCCCAAGGATATCAGACAAGGACTTCTATTAAGAACATTATTGTTTATGCATCCTTTATACTATTGACGGTCACTGTTTCTATATTTGTGCATTATGTTTCATGGGTCAAACTTATTTATGTGAACTCCAAGAAAATAATTAACAAGATAAAGTGAATAAAATTTAGCTTGAACTATTCCTAAAGTTAGTTGAGAAATGAAAGGTCTTGAAGAATATAGAATATAGAGTGCATAATAATATATATATATTGCTTTCTGAGAAATAGTCCAATCTTTGTTGCACTTCACGTAGATTCTTTGGCCTGATGGCATATTTTTAACAAAGCATCCGAGGCGCCAAAGACCTACTGTTTCTCCAAGTACATCCCCAAACTCTTCAAATGGCCAACCTGCAACTCCACTGTCCTCACCTAAGATAGAGACAGTGGATGAAACACAACAAAAAGAAGCTGAAAGGAGAGCCAGATTGGTTTATGAGTTAATGATTGGTAAGTTTCACTTATCTGCCTACTCTACCTTTTTTATGTTTTATTTTTTATTTTTTTGATCTCTCTCTTATTGATATTGCAAATGTCTATGCTCTCAAACAAAATGCTGCAGACAGAGCACCAGCTACTGTTGTGGGTCTGGTTGGTCGAAAGGAGTATGAGCAATGTGCAACGGATCTTTATTACTTCATTCAGGTGATCTTCTCTTGAAAACTGTTGTGTTGATTTTTCTTTTATTACAACAAAAATATTAGTGGTCATTTATGGACTTAATATTGAAACTTTTTATTTCACCCATTTGCAAAAGTAATATCACGCTATCAGCACATTCTTGTGAATTTCATTCAATATCCACCTATCCTCTTAGACAAATAGAAAAGAATAAAAACAAAATGCTATTGCATAACCATTTTTCATGGAAAACATTCCCCTGCTCGTCTCCTCAATATGGCGGTAGTCTTTAAACTTTGGAGACTTGTCTATGCGTCATTGATTGGGCATAAAATACTTCCTGCTGCTTGATGATTTCAAATATAAGCTTTGTGGTTTGCTCTGTTTATTTTTTTTCTCAAATGAGCAGATGGCATGGTTGATGTACATTTGGGTTTTACAGTGCATAATTCTCATCGGTGTTTGAAAGAGTAAATAATTTAATAGTTTATGTTTTTAACTTCTACAGTCTTCAGTCGTAATGAAGCAACTAGCTTTTGATCTCCTTGAGCTTCTTCTTTCATCCGCCTTCCCAGAACTAGATGGTGTCTTAAAGGAGCTGCATGAAGAGCAGGAAAAGTTTGGAAAATTTAAAGTGGAATAGATGAATGGATATGGTTGGATATTTTTGGTGATCGTTCATAGGCTCTCCTTTTCTTTTTCCTTCTTTTTCTTCTCAACCTTTTGTTCTCTTTTTGCAAATAGAAGCCTTAGGATAGTTACAGCTATTGTGCAAAATATTGTGTAAAGTTTCTTAGATGAGAAGTTGACAATGATTGTAAAAATTATTTTTGGCTGGGTTCCTCGAGAAAAAGGGATACAGATACAATATAAAACAAAGAAAAGCCTCCATTGTGGCAAAGTAATCCCTCCTTGCGCAGCATGTTCCTGGATCTGAATCACTTCTTTAGCGGCTGTTGAAATTTCCGAGATAAGATCATGTACCACAAGACTATATTATTACAGATCAATCTATAGCTCGACCTGGTTAACATTCTCCCTGGGTGCAAATACTACCTTTGCACTCAAAATAAAGATGCAAATGGTTCTTGGCCCGAATCAGCCTATGTTACAAGGAGAGACATATTTTCACAATCACTTTGCAATCTTGATCAATGTAAACATATATATCTTAAGGTCCACGGGATCGTTTTCCCTCCCAACCTATTCTTGTTTTAATGGGACTAGACAACCACACCACATATAACCCAAGTGGGGGAATTGATTTAACCTGCCGCGCTGAAACCAGTATTTATATAACTTAACTTGAGTAGTCAAAAAGCACTACAATACTTCAAAAGCATGATCAGTTATCCAACCCAGAACAAAAATCTCAATAGCTGAGAAAATCAACATCCAAAACAGCCATCATCATGATTTGGAAAAATAGAGGTGAAATATGAGGATTATTAAACCAGTACTATTATTTAAATTATGTAGACTGCTCATGTCTTCAAACGGAATCAATTACAGTAAAAAAGCCCGCTCATCAAGATGAAAGCACCAAAGAATGAGATATAATCAACTAAATTGGATAAAATAAAAAGCAGTACTAACTTCTGGGTGAATGGCGGATAAAAAAATCTTACTCAACTATTTGTGCCTCATTTTCAAATAAACCCAGAAAATACTTTATCCGAGAAGAGTAACAAATCAAGTAAATATGGTATGCATAATCAAATACATCAAATTTCGGGACCAGTATTACCTATGGAAATGAAGTCTTTAGAATGACAGAATCATGAGAAAGTATTTCCTAATATTATTCCCACACTAGTGTGAGAGATCACAAGAACAAGAGGTTTGAAACAGGATTGAATACAATACGTATATATAATAAGTAAAACCCTTTTAAACCACTAAAAATCTGCAAACATGCAGAAGTCTGGAAAAGGGTAAGCTAAATATGTACAACACCTCAGTATCATTCTTATAACACAAGATGAACGGAATGCCATAATCTATTCTGAAAAGAGTAAGCTAAATATGTACAACACCTCAGTAACATTCCTCAATCTTATCACACAAGATGGACGGAATGCCATAACCAATTCTGAACAGCTAAAGATGAAAAATTCAGATTAGGAAACTTCATTCATAAAAGACCTTAAAAAGCCTAGATAGCGAATACCTTCACCCTAAACAAGGGGAATCAAAAATGAAAAATTAAGAATGGAGAACTGTAACATGGCCATAGCAACACATCAAATTCGTATTAAAGATCCAAACATAAACAGTACATATCCAAAAAACAAACCATAATGATCAAATAGGCACAGAGCCCTTAGAATGATGTTCTGCAAAAATGATGTCCTTAAGAATGCTAAGGAATACTAATACCGGGACAAAAACCACTACAATTATGAGTATTCTCCAGAATCACTCTCTCAAGCAGAAACTGCTGCTGCCTTCTTCTTTGGAGCAGCTTCGGTACCTAATTAAAATCCCAAATTTCAAGCAATTAATCAAACCAGGAAGAATGCACATGATGCTATCAAGCCCAAAAGGAAAAACAATACAAATGCAAATTTTTACCTTCTCTGAAGTTGGTCTTGAATCTGCGGGGCACATGGCGGAGATACCTCATGCGTCCAGTTCCAGTTGTCTTTCTCCTAATTGCCTTCACACTCCAGTTATCTAAATCATTTAAAAATAGGAAAAGAAAACCCTAATTTCACATTTTCCCAAACTATAGATTCCGAAATATTTAAATAAATAAGTAACTTAGTAAAATCTTCCCGTAAACATACACTTTCTCTTGCGGGCAGCAGGGTAACCACAAGCAGCACAACGACTCTTCTGAAGATGGAAGCTGCGACGCCCACACCTAACGCAGAGCGTATGTGTCTTGTTTCTCCTTTTACCGAAACTCCCTGTTCCCTTCCCCTACACATACAGAAAGAGAACAAAACCACGTAGAACTCAGATCAGATTTCACAATCTTTATGAAACGCGATATATTCGATAAGTAAGAAATTGTTGAGTCATTACCATCGCTCCGCCGAGTTGCAGAAACCCTAGTTTGCTTCCCTATTTGCTGAAGGGAGATAAGCTGCGGCGTTCTTGCCAAACTTTATATACCTAGTGTTAGTTAAAAGAAGGAAAGAAAAATAAAAAATAAAAAATGAAAAAATGAAGGGGGGTTTAGGGTTTGGGTTTTGCAGATGGCACTATGGGCTTGTAAATTTGGGCTTAATTAATCCTGATCTTGAACAAGGAAAATTGACTTCACTTTATATGCTCTGGGGGTGCTGGCAGGCCCATTGGAGCTCAACCAGAGTAATTATACATCCAGTTTTTTTTTTTTTTTTAATAATTATTCGATTTTTTTTCCACGAACCTTTTTAAAGTATTTCTCTTATTTGAATACACACATCTTGTAAAAATTATTTTTAAAATATTTCAAGCAAATTTTTAAAAATATAAATTTGCTTTAATTTAATCACTTATCAATTAATTTTTTTATTTCTAAAGTAAATCAATATATATGTTTATTGCCAATAATTTTATTTATTTATTTTATCATAAGATTAGGATTTGACTCATGAAATAGTTTGAGAAAAATGAAGGAAAAAAAAGAAAAGGGTTTACATATTTGCGCGGGAAAATATTCTGCTTCGCCGGCGTGGCAGAGAGAGACCTGCGCTCTTTTATCCTTTGAGAAAAAGGATCTGATATCACCAAGATCGGAAGTGGAGAATAGATGGAAAAGCCGAAATGGAGTTTCCAGCATTCCCCTACAAGCCCTACTCCGTTCAAATCGATTTCATGAAGGCAATTTACCAATCACTTGAAAAAGGCGGCGTTGCCATGCTCGAAAGCCCCACAGGTAATCTCAATTTTCAGTGATGATTTATTTTGGTTAGCGGGTTTTAATTGTGATCCGTGTATTCTTTTTAACTGAAGTAATTAGGGTACCGTAAATGTGCATTTGTTGATGATCTAAATTTGAATTTTCTTTTTATTTTCTCTTCTTGGTATTTCAGTAGCATGCTAGTGCTTGTGTTCACTAGGTTAAAGTTGATGTTCTGTATGCAGGGACTGGCAAAACCCTAAGTATAATCTGCAGTGCTTTGCAATGGCTTCTTGATAAAAAAAATGCAAAAGAAGAGTTTAAAAAAGGATCTAATGATATGATTCAGAATGGGAAACCCGCGGATCAGCCAGGTTCAGATGACGAACCAGATTGGATGCGCAACTTTGTGGTGAATAAAGAAACTGAGACCCCTCAAGATGCCACCCAGAAGAAGAAAAGCAAAAGATTTGGATTGGTAAAGGTAAATAATAAGAAAGAAAAAGAGCAGAGGCATACAACAATTAGAGATATGGTTAGTCATACTAGTGGCGTAGGAGGTGGGGAAGATGTTGAAACAGGGGAGGTGAAGATTTGGAAAAAGAAAACTGCGGTTGCGGAGTTGGATGATGAGGAGTTTCTGTTAGAGGATTTTGAGAGTGAATGCGAAGATGGTGTCCTACTAAAAAAGAGGGGTGTTCCTGGAGTTTCTGTTGAGTCCTCAAGTGGAGAGGAAGATGTAAAAGATGGACTTAGGAATGAGGAAGAGGTGAGGTTGAAGATTTACTTCTGCAGTCGGACACATTCACAGCTTTCCCAGTTCATAAAGGAGTTGAGGAAGACTAAATTTGCCAGTGAATTGAAGGTTGTGAACTTGGGGTCAAGGAAAATTTTCTGTATTAATGAAGGTATAACAATAAATCTTACATGATAGGCACTCTGATACAATTTTAGAAGAGTTGTTGGTAATGTGTCAGATTTCTTTCTCAGAGGTTTTGAGGCTTGGGAAATCCACTCAAATAAATGAGAAATGTTTGGAGCTTCAGAACGTTAAGAGAAATGGAACCTCCAAGATGAAGGTTGACATAAGTAGCTTTCTTCACGACCCTTGTCCTATGTTACAGTTTACTTGTTTTGTTTAGCTTTTTATATGTTTTTGTCCTCCTCTCACTTCCTAAGTTCCCTAGAAAACAAATAAATAAAAGAGATGAATGGAGAGAAAAAGAGAATTATTGTTACTTTATGAAGTCAGTTGGACTTCCTTCATGATGCATAAATTTAGTTCTGGTATCTGTGTGCCTGTTCTTTTTACTGAAGCTGCACTACCTTCGTGTAGAACTTGGGTGCTGGAAGAAGAGTGCATCAAACCAGGTCTTCCCCTGGATGCCCAATGCTTCGGAGTCACGAAGTACAAAATGAATTCAGGAGCGAGGTTTTGCAGCAAGGGCCTCTGGATATTGAAGATCTTGTTAGCATTGGTCACACTTTAGGAACTTGTCCTTATTATGGATCTAGAAGCATGGTTCCTGCTGCTGATCTTGTGATACTTCCTTACCAATCACTTCTCTCAAAATCATCACGAGAATCGCTTGGTTTAAGTTTAAAGGATAACATTGTCATCATAGATGAAGCTCATAATCTGGCTGATTCTCTCATCAGTATGTATGACTCAAAAATTACCTTTTCACAGGTAAACTGAGCGTCTGGTGTCATTAGTACCTTATGTGCATGTTACTTGGATGCTAACTTGATAATTTGTATCTTGTTATAAAATAACTGACCTATGCTCCATCGTATGGTTGCAGTTCTTCTACTTTCATCTGTCTTATTTCTATTGCTGTCCATTGCAAACTTTCCACCCTGCCATATCTGACATTTGCATGGATTGGTTTTTAACTTTTCTCTTTCAGTTGGAAAAGGTCCATTCCCACCTGGAGAGATACTTTCAGCGATTCCGCAATCTCTTAGGACCACGTAATCGGAGGCATATTCAAACATTAATGGTCATTACTCGTGCATTTCTGCAAATAGATCATGACAAGGATGGCAAATCTGTTGATTCTTCATGCGGTGCTGTTGAAAATCAAAGTTCTTTTGATTCCTCTAAGGCCCTCAACGAATTTTTGTTCTCCCTCAACATTGACAATATAAACCTGATTAAACTGCTAAAGTACATAGAAGAAAGTAATATAATTCACAAGGTCTGTGCCTTTCTTAGTCTTCTTACTCTTTAAGCTAGTTTTGTATGTCTATTACAGTATTTTTTTTATGTAATATCTTTTCATATTCTACTATAATAGATATTTTATTCTGTCTCTCCTAGGTTAGTGGTTATGGTGATAAAGTAGTTATGCAACAAAATTCTTTTGATGGAAGTAGTGAGGAGGGAAGCACATTATCTGCCTTTCGGGCACTGATTGGTATGTTGTCATCCTTGACAAATAATGATGGTGATGGTAGAATAATAATTTCAAGGGCAAGGTTAGCATCCTCTGGAGATCAAGGAGGGTACTTGAAATATGTCATGCTCACTGGGGAAAAAATATTTTCAGAGGTTGGCCTGAATTGTGAACTAATATATCTTCTTTGATGCATAAATATGTAGATCCTTTATCGATTTACTTGACTTCTCTGATAGATTGTCAATGAAGCACGTGCTGTCATCTTGGCCGGAGGAACTCTACAACCTATTGATGAAACAAAAGAACGACTTTTTCCATGGTTGCCACCTGATCGGTTGCATTTCTTTTCTTGTGGCCATATAGTTTCTTCTGAGAATATTCTACCAATTGCTGTTTCACATGGGCCATCTGGTCAGTCATTTGACTTCAGCTTTGGTGCAAGAAGCTCCTCAAGCATGGTAAATGTTATATTCATCTTATTCCTGATCAAAATGTTTGGTAGATTTGTGTATTACCTGTAGTAAACCCTCACTAATACTTATCCTGGAAGCTTGGAGTTGTTTTCTTTTTTGTGCATCTCGCTTATCATTGATCTGCGATTGCCAACTATTAAGATATTTGTTATGTATCTTTTCCATAGAAAGCTTGAAACTAAATTAAAATTCTAGGTTCCTTGCAAGAAGTCACTTAGAATTTGTTGTTGAATTTTCTTAATTTGGCAGATTGAAGAGCTGGGACAGTTGCTTTGTAACTTGGTGGCAGTAGTTCCTGAGGGCATTGTGGTTTTCTTTTCATCCTTTGATTATGAAGGTAAGGTCCATGATGCATGGAAAGCATCGGGAACTCTTGAAAGGATCACGAAAAAGAAGCGTATTTTTAGAGAGCCTAGGAAGAATACAGATGTGGAAATTGCCCTGGGGGACTACAAGGAAGCAATTGATTCACTGTCCAGTTGCAAATCCAAATATGGTCCTGCATCTTGTACTGGTGCTGTTATCTTTGCTGTTGTGGGTGGGAAGATATCAGAAGGCATCAACTTCAGTGATGGAATGGGCAGGTGCGTAGTTATGGTTGGTTTGCCATACCCTAGCCCGTCAGACATAGAGCTTATGGAAAGAGTGAAGCATATTGAGGGTCTTGGGACCAGTAAAAGCTCCTTGTCTTATGCAGCTACTGAATGTAGTGCAGTAGATCTTCCTTCAGGGTTTGACATCCTAAGATGTTGCAAAAACAGAGGAAGACAGTATTATGAAAATCTTTGCATAAAAGCTGTAAATCAATCTATAGGTGCATCTCTCTTCTATGATTTTGTGCTATTGAAACAGTGTCACATTGTTTATTTGTTCCCAATCCAATTATGTTCTACATATAAATCTGAGAAAGAAACGATGCTTGCTTGTTTAGTACCATTCATCATTTTGCTTTAGGCTTATACAACTCATGTTATGCTGCAATGTCAAAACTCCCCTGCTTCTGATATTGCTGTTTTGTAGGTTCAGCAGCTTTTCTTGGTTGCTGGTAGATTTGTTTCTTTTTTTTAAATTTCTTCTTTTCTATTCTTGATCTGATGTTTCACAGATAATTTGCTCAAATTTGTAATTCTGCAACTCATATGTGGATAGGTAGGGCAATTCGGCATGTAAATGATTATGCAGCAATATTGTTGGTAGATGCCCGTTATTCCTCTGGTCCATCAAAGAGAAGTTCATATCACTTGACCAACAAGCTTCCAGAGTGGATTAAAGGCAGCCTCATCTCAAGGCCTGTGAATTATGGAGAAGTTCACAAAATGCTACACCAGTTCTTCAAGTTCCACAGAGAAAAAGGGAGCAGCCTATAGCAAGACTTGCGTGCACAATACAGTATTCATTATATTATTACAAGAAACAATCGGATAGCATTTAGTTGCTCCCGTGATTTTCTGTGTTTGTTTGGCAATTGAAACAGCCAGACAAAGAAGGTTTACTTGGTTTTCTTTTTCACCGAAGTTAGTTCAACCTTCAGCTGTATTTAGTGAAATAATTCTAGGGTGTTTGCTTGTCATAATCTTGAAGGAATGAACTGCCAATTTTGCATGTTTTTTCTTACTTCTCGTGGCCATTCTTACCAGGAATTGTAGACAAAACATGGTTTTCTGCATTTGCAGGACCTGGAGGCCAAGATAACCTCCCTCCAGCTAAACAGTCTGCCCTTCGTTTCCAAATCTGGGAACTGAAATCTCTTCACTCAATCTCGTACTTGTATAAGCCAAACCAACTTTACGGCAACTTATTTATTGAAATCATGTGATGACATACAATTCTTCACCAAGCAATTTCACGTTCTTGATTTCTTGAAACAGTCCTTTAGTAAGTACTTAATTGAGACGACACACAACCTTTGAAGACAACTACTAATACAATTGGATTTGGGACCTATGGCGAGGCATAACCAGTCTCCATCCTCTTTACCGTGTAGAATAAAGTGGACATGCAATTCAAGAGGGTGGTTAGAGTGAGGCCTGTGTAATGTAGGTTGTGGGTTTGATTTCTTTTTTAGTAATTAAGTCTTTCTATAAATTCCAACCTTATGAATTGATTTATAAAAGTTTGGGTTATTGTAAGATGGATCAAATAGTTGAGCAAGGTGTTGAACTTGCCCCGGGTACTCCTCATAAATTAGAAAAATAAAGCGGACATAAGCCAGTGTTTCAATCGTAGGATTTGAAGCACTGCTGTGAGGAAAGTGACTAAAGCTTACCATCAATTCAGTTGGTTTGGTCTCCTTATTTTATCCCATATCCCTCTTCTCAACAAACACTGCTGCCAAACTTCTTAAAGTTAGGGCCCCAAACACTTATTTTTGGCCTACAATGCAATCAAAGTTCTCATATACTACAATTTTCTAAATAAAGGGCCACAATGATGAAACCCTCTCTCTGACCTAATTAGATGACATTTGGTTCGTTTATTAAATCAATGACCAAAAGTGTGGGGAAGGATTAAGATCCCCTTGATTAATCTAACCTTGGAATGTTAGTCCATATTGTTGAGCTAATAACAAAAGAAGGGCCAAATACTCAATGACTCAAAAGGAGACTCAATTCTTGAATTCTTGTTTTCTATGGCATCAAAATGAAAAGAAAAGGTTAGTCCCATTAAGTAGAAATAAATGGATGGTTCTCAATAAGATGTATTAGTTTAATATACTCTTGCCAACCACTGCACCTTTTAACAACTCTTCTTAATCAAAGCCATGGCACTTTAAACAGCAGGAAGTCAAAGAGAGTAATTAGGTCCCCGATTCTATTGCCTTACATCAATCAAGCTCAAAAGGAGTGAGTATTGCTTTACATAGCAGAATTCCTCTTTTTTCTCATTTGTCTACACTGAATCAAGCTCCTGTTCTTTATTTCAACTCCTGGGATCAGAACACAAGAAGTTTCTGTTTGATAGTACATTATGAAGTCACAAATACTGCTCAGGAAAACCCTTCACAAAACCAAGAAATTCTTGCACAAGAGAGTCCAGAATCTAGTGTCATTCCTCTTTGGAGGATATCACAAGCTGCCTAATGCTCCTTTTGTCAATCCCTTCTTCAATCCCTGCAACGGCAGCAGCCGAAGAATGCAAGAATTGGATGATTTCTACAGATGCTTCTCTGAGCAGTGGGAGCCTAATAGTCATGAAAATATGAAAAACATGAGTATGGAAGATGGTGAATTCACATTAACTCAAAGCCATTCTAATACAACAGAGAGAAGTAGTACTGTGGAGAGCTCCCAGAAAGAAAAAGGTAAAGAAAAGAACAAAGAACTCGAGAACCCTGAAGGGAAAAAGGAAGATCATCGCTGCAATGATACTTCAAATGGAGGAGGCAATCACAACTTAGCCCAGAAATTGAAAGAATTTGAGATGCTAGATGTGGGTGATGTGGATCATCTCCTGGACATAGAAGAAGTACTCCACTATTATTCACGGCTTAAATGCCCAGTTTACCTGGAACTTGTTGATCAATTTTTCATGGACATGTATTCTGAATTCTTCCTTCCACTTCAAATTCCAGTTCCACAGTCCTCAGTCAGTAGTGTTAACAGTTCAATGAGGAGACTAAGCCCTCTGAAGCTTTAAAGACTTCAGACTGCAACCAACATTTTGTAAACTCTGTCTATATGAATTCATTCCTAAATGTATCGGTCAGTCTTATTTATTCTCCTCTGTGTCCTGTTTGTGTTCTTTACTTATGAATACAAATTTACTGCTATGTTTTTTCATTGTTTTTAAATTTAAATTCAGTAGCTAAAACCCAAAAGTTCCTGTCAAAGGTTAAATTTTTTTCATCTAATTCTGGCATTTCAGTGAAGTCTCCCATGTTCTATGAGATTATTAGTTAAAATAGATATCTCAAGTTAACGATGATTATTTAAGTTTATCCTTATCAATAACACTATTACTAAACCATAATGATGCATATTCCCGATGTGGGATTTGATATGGGAGCTTCATCTTTGCAAGAGCAAAGTTCTTGAGGCACAAGCTATCATCCAGGTCTTGGTTTCTTCCCTTTGTTGCCAACTGGTGATCAGCATAGAGTTTTCCCCTATTTTATGGAAGACTTTATTATTCCCTCCATCACTAAATATAAATTATTTTAACTTCTTTTTTTTTTTTTTTTTGTCACTTCAGGTATTTGATGGTATCTTCGGGAACATCCAATGGATGGAGTGAAAAACGCACAAACCATAATAAAATGATGTTCAAATTAAAATTATCTTAATTTTTACAAAATAAACATTGATGATTTATATTTAATGACGGAAAGAGTATTATAGGTAAAAATAAAATTGATTTTAGAGAATATAATTTTAAATATATTGTGCTATTAAGTATTAATGTTAAATACTCTTAAACCTTTTTTATAATATTTAATACATTGAGAAAACATCGTTAAAGCATTAATCACTCAGGGAATTGAACTTTGAAGAAGACATGATAATGTGTTGCTTCAACTTTACTTCATCTCATATTTATAAAACTTCATGTTAAAGATGTTATTATTGAGTTAGAAAAGTATTTTCATTGAAAAATAAATAACTCAATTATTTAAATTTAACTTTTTGTAAAGCGTTTTTATCTAAAATAAATAAATTAATACTCCTTCCATCTGAAATTAATGTCATATTTTGATTTGATTAAAATTTAAGAAGTATATTTGATTTTATTAAAATTATTACTTTATCCTTCTCATTAACATAAATATTAGTAAGACCTTTAATTAGTGAATGTAAATCCTTACCGAGGTGGCTAGTGATATTTTATATGAAATTATTTATTTATTTTAAAAAATAGAATATTCAATTTCTTAGATATTTTAAATTAAAAATAGGAACAATGATTCGGACTCATGGAGCAGATATACAAGGATTAAATAGAAATATTGCATAATGATTTTAAAAAATATTGATTTATATTTTAAAACGATTATCAAAAATAGTAAGTAAAAAAAAAAAAAAAAAAACATAGTGGGTTCTGGTACTAAACAATCTGACTGCGGCCCAAACTCATTTATAGGCCTGAAGCCGCAGCCGCCATAGTCCATCAGATTCCCGACCGCCGCTTCGATCTGAACCGACAGAGATAGTCGGAGATATTCTTCTTTTTTCCCCGCCGGCAGCCGAGCAAGCCTACACTGAGCTACTGCTTAATGAAGGTGTTCAAATGACTCTTTATCTGAGAAAAGCCACATATCAGAACACTTCAATATCTAAAGTTCTGACGCGGTCCCAGTTAAGCCAGGATGCCCAGCTCCTCCGCACAGGATTATCCTCGGCCGTGGAGAAAACCAACGTCTGGGTACCGGGACGAGGAGGAGGAATTTGCAGACGGCAAGTTTGGCTTCTTAACGGTAGCTCTCTGCCCTTGTACGGTTTGCTTCATCATCGTAATGATTGTAGTTACTATAGTTCTTGTAATCAAGTTCCACTTATTTTGCCACACTCCTCTTCATTCTATCATCTTCAAGAAACAATGTCATTGACAGCTTCACAGAAAGCTAGAACCTTTACTTGTAGTGTTTCCGTATTCCCCAATCCTGGATCCAAACCCCGGAATTGTAGGGGATTTTGCACTGTTACTGATGACCATTCAGAGGGTGGTGTAGATTCTGATGCTGAATGTGAATCGGAGAGTTGTGATAATGGTGAAAGTGGGGAATCAAAGGCGGATCCGATGGAGGTGGATAGAGTGTGCAAGGTGATTGATGAATTGTTTGCACTGGATAGGAATATGGAGGCTGTTTTGGATGAATGTGGAATTAATATGAGCCATGACTTGGTGGTCGATGTGTTGGAGAGATATAAGCATGCTCGGAAGCCTGCATTCCGGTTTTTCTGCTGGGCTTCTCAGAGGAGTGGATATGCCCACAATTCTAGGACTTATAATAAGATGATGACTATACTTGGAAAGACTAGACAGTTTGAGACTATGGTGTCTGTTCTTGAAGAAATGGGTGAAAAAGGTCTCCTCACAATTGAGACTTTTATTATCTCAATGAGAACTTTTGCAGCTGCCAAGGAGAGGAAGAAGGCTATAGGCATGTTTGACTTGATGAAGAAGTACAAGTTCAAAGTTGGGGCAGAGACTATTAACGCTTTGCTTGATGGATTGGGGAGAGCCAAGCTTGGGAAAGAAGCACAAATTCTGTTTGAAAAGTTGGAGCACAGGTTTACACCAAATTTGCTAACATATACTGTTTTGCTGAATGGCTGGTGCCGGTTGAAGAATTTGATGGAGGCTGGAAAGGTGTGGAATCAGATGATTGATAAGGGGTTTAAGCCTGACATTGTTGCCCATAATACAATGCTTGAGGGTTTGTTGAGGGGTAGAAAGATATCTGATGCTATCAAGCTCTTTGAGGTTATAAAGGCTAAAGGTCCACCTCCTAATGTCCGAAGCTATACGATCTTGATTAGGGATTTATGCAAACAAAAGAAGATGAATGAAGCTGTAGATTACTTTGAGGAAATGCTTGATTGTGGTTGTGATCCAGATGCTGCAGTTTATACATGTCTGATTGCAGGATATGGAAACGAAAAGAGGATGGATAAGGTTTATGGATTATTGAAGGAGATGAAGGAAAAGGGTTGCCCTCCTGATACTCAAACGTATACTGCTCTTATCAAATTGATGACAAACCGGAGAATGCCAGAAGATGCTGTCAGGTTGTACAAAAAGATGATCCAGAGTGGGATTCAACCAACCATTCATATTTACAACATGATGATGAAATCATTTTTCATGACAAAGGATTACGACATGGGTCGTGCAGTTTGGGAAGAGATGAGTAAGAAAGGCTGCTGTCCTGATGAAAATTCCTATATTGTTTTCATTGGAGGACTCATAAGGCATGGAAGATCAGCTGAAGCATGTCGATTCTTGGAGGAAATGATAGAAAAGGGTATGAATGCACCTCAACTTGATTACAACAAGTTTGCTGCTGATTTCTCAAGAGCAGGTAAACCTGATGTTCTGGAGGAGTTAGCCCAAAGGATGAAATTCTCAGGAAAGTTTGAGGTCTCCAATTTCTTTGCAAGATGGGCAGAGGTGATGAAAAAACGAGTTAGAAGAGACCCCACCTTAAGAAATGTGCCTACTCTCTAGGTTGTTTATTCAGTCAGTATTTCCAGCGATCTTCGGAATCGATCTCCTTGCTGTAAGATAAAAAGCGTCTTATAGGATCAAGAGATTTTATTTAGTTTTTAATGATTGTTGAATTTGTAACTGTACCCTAATCTTTTTTATTGCAAGATTTTGTCTCAATTTTTCAGTGAATCATAATTCACATGACCAAAACAGCGGACAAAGATAGAACACTGGCTTGGCTTTACCCTCCTAAGTTAAGCTGTGCTTGGGTAAATGAACATTCAAGAAATCCAAAAGTAGCAGACTTGATGCAGGAAAAGTCGCCATTTTTTTTTATACTGGTCTCTTATTTGCATTTATTTTCTTTATTTATGGATAAATAAATAAATATAAAGTATTCAGATGATTAAATTGAATTGAAGGATTTCATGTCAAATTCCCATGTATATAATATAATAACAGATCACACCCAAGTATAGAAATTAGATTTTCATGGGCAGCTGGGAAAGGGTAACAGAACAGAGAAGAGAAATATGCCCACAAAGGTACAAGGTACATAAATGCCTCCAGACAAGGCATGAGATACGATATTACAATGAAATTACAAAGCTGCCAAGCTTTAGTGCTTTACAGTACCATCTGACTCCTGATTTTCTATATTTAGCAGAATAATGAAAAATAAAAAATGACAAGAACCAGCAGCAGAAACTGCAGACCAGTATAGAGGCCATGGTCAAACCCAATGTAACCCCCGAGAAGAGGGATAGAAGACCACCGTAAAATTGAAAAGAGGGGGGGATCCACGGCTTAAAACTCCAAAGTTCCAATTTGGAGGCTGATTATGTCCCTGGTTAATCTCAAAAGTTTCTAACCAAACAAACCAGCAGAAGCTTATCATATCTGAGATACTCCTATATTCATTTATAACCGAGATTTACTGACCAGACGACGCAAGAACATTATGCTCCTTGAGGCGTCTCTGGAAGTGTGCCAACCGATTCTGCAATTGTAGGATCCCAGCAGCCTTTTGGGATAGAATTTCATTCAATCTGGAAATATAATCATCTAATTGATTCCCCGGTTGATCTGCCTCAACCAATAGATTCATTTCCTAAAGAAGGGAGTTGAGTTAAAATTTGAATTTTACTTTCTAGGAAAGAAATGTGAAAGTGGATGTATAAATGCTACTCCAAAGCAGTAGTGCTGTAGATTTCAGTAATCACGAACCTCTCTGACTATGTCCATGGTCTCTTCCACTTGTCTTCTATGAGCATTTACGAGATCTTCCTCTTCCTGGAAATAAACACAGCAAGGGAGAAGTTAAAAAATTGAAAGACTGATACAGAGTTCTTAAATGAACTATTTACAGAGTGGCTGCATTTGTACCTTCAAAAGAGCATTCAAATCATTATCAGGGTTTGCATATTTTGTCTCTGACTTGGGGCCTTCCTTCCACTTTGTCTGACCATTGGTTTTCTTTACTTTGTCTTCAGTGTTTAAGAAACTGTACATGTCAACTTTTGTATTCTTCTTCCATGTCGGCTTCTCTTGCTCATAGAACTCTTCGTCGTACTCATCTTTATCAGTTTGTTCAGGCCATGAGTCACCTGTGTCATCTTCATTCATCGATGAAAGGGGTAAAGCAGAAGATACTGACATAGTTGTTGATTCTTTCATATTCAAGGTTGAAGTGACAACCTCCTTTTTGGTGTTGCTACCCTTGGAAAGACTCTTCACCCTACACCACAAAAAATATGAACATAAGAAAATGATGGAAAAAGTGACAGTAGGATTTCTGATAGAACTTTGTTCTGACAAATTTGTCGAGTACCTGTCTGCGTATCTTAATGTGTTTAAAGTATGTTCACAGGATCCTGAGCTTGGCGATATGCAAGAAATCATAACAGTCCTAGAATTCCCAACAAAAGAATCCCGCAGTACTTCAGTCAATTTACTTCCTCTAAAAGGAATATGGCCTTGATCATTGTCAAGAGCTCTAATGCATTCCTTCAGTGCCAGCAAGCTTTTATTGATTTCAGCCCCTTCCATTCTGAATATTTTAGAGGGTCATGTCAGAGCACATGTAACTAAATTGCAATGTCCACAGAATGTCATTATTACAAACTGATTCAGAAAAACTGAAGGGAGATCATTAATCCAGATTAACTTGAGCTAAAATTACTCACAGTAGAATCAACCTCACCGAACCTTTTCTCTAACAGTAGAATCACATTGGTAGAACCAAAATAAATAACATTCTGATCTGTGTCTAAGAATATTAGAATCCTATGAAAATGAATACACAACAAATGGATAGGAATGCAACTCAGGTGAATCTGAATAGAATGATATACAAAAATTTTCAAAAAGGACAACTTTTATAAGCAATACAATTAGAATACAGTATCACACCAATACTCATCTGCTCATAACCACAACAGAAAATATGAAAACATCAAATATAAACATTTTCATTTGTCATTGTCATACAAGAAGTAACCAAAGGATACTACAAGTCTAGAATGTTTTATATGCTAAGTAGCAGCTTTGATGTTCCATAGCACATAAATATAAATATATATAGCCTAAAATTCCAGTGGCCAACCAATGAAAGATGTGAGTCACCAATGCAATACAGCCCATCCCTTTATCCCTGGTAAAATTCAAGGTATAAATATTTACCTGGTCTGTTTGTCATTGTCTGTAGTATCTGCACCACGTTCACTTCCAGCAAGATCTATGAAGGAGAGCTTGCCAACAAGTCTAGGAGGTTTGGATTCATTTCCATCAGCTGTCCTCTTTATAGCAAGCTGAAGTATGGCATGGGAACGGGAGGATTCCTCATTAGCACCAGTGGTACCCGTGCTCCTTGATCCATTTCCTTTCTCAATGAGCTCTTTAATTGTTTCCACATCTGCTACTCTGTACTCTTGCAAACCCACAATACATACTTGCTGCTTGCCATCCTCTCTCATACAAAGTTTTCTGAAAAACAAAGATGAATTTTAGGTTTCACAGATTTACTGGTTGTAACATACTCATAAGATTAAGTGGAAGAATGTTATGAAAGCCCTTACTTCCGGTCATTAAGAAGATCAAAGAGTTTTCCTCCATATATCTCAAAGAAGCTCACAAATAATTGAAGGCCTTGGTTCCTGTAAGTATGATGCATGAGCCTTAGAAGATCTCGAGAGGCTCTAAGAGGCAATGGTTTCATGGTATAAGTTTTACCACTCCCTGGAACCAAAAAGATGTGAAATGGTTTAGATTACACTAAATATCATTGATGATGAAACCATAAGGCAAAAAAAACACAGGGCTCCTCTGAAAAACTAACAAAAGATGTTCACAAAATTTTCTAGCTCAGATTTTAACACCAATGGATCCCAAAAGAAATTTTAAGAGGGAAAAAGGAAAAAGGGATGATATAGAATTTACAAGTGCAATGAACAAAGAAGTCATTTAAAATGGTCAAATTTTTAGCAAAGGAAAAATAACCAAACTGAAGCAAGATTTGCAAGAGTAAACCCTCAGAACAGTATTACTATGATCAATGGTAATCATTATAAAATAAGAACTTCTGGGCACCTTTTTTTAATTAAAGGCACATCAAGACTCAAAATAATGAAAGAAAATGAAACAGCAAGGGTATTAAACTCCACATGCCACTGTACAGGAATGGGAAAACCATGCACAAATGCTAATGAAATGAAGACATACAAAACTCAAGCCAAGCAAGTTTTGCAAAGCAGAACTTCAGAGTGGACCCACTTACCTGTTTGTCCATAGGCAAAGCATGTGGCTTTAGTACGTTGGAAAATAATAGGAACAATGGGTTCCACAGTTTCACGATAGACCTAGAGAAACAAAATGGATGCTTCAATTAAGAATCATGGAGTGGCATAGGACAATAGGACTTCCATTAATGATTCATGTCTCTAGAATTACCTCATCATTTGAAACCTCCTCATTCAGAACTGCATCAAAGACAAATTCATGCTTCTCCACATACTCTGTCAGGTCAACCTGCAACATATTAAGATTTTAAATCTGAATCATCAGCTGTAAAAAAAATATGAAAGCAAGAATGCCTTAACCATTCAAACTCCTAAAACATCAGTAATGCAGCTTCTAGAGGAAGAAAAAAAATGATATATCCAATAAGATTTCCAGTTGATACCAAAATTTGGTGGTTGAATCGGCACCACTCCAGTCTTTCACTGTGGCATACAAGGGACGTTTGTACATTATGCTAGAATGTCCCAAAGAGAAAGTATATAAGAACCTCTGCTGTAAATATTTAGTGCAGGAGACTATAAGTGGGGACAGTGTTATTTATTTGTAACCAAGTCAAACTGCCAAATACTCCAATCGATTGACAAGAGATACATAAGAAAGGACACTTCAGGAATGGAGGCTAGCATGTGTCATAAGCTTTGAGGGGCATTGGCAAGTTTTGTGGGCCTTTCTGAAAAACAGTTTCTAAACAAATAATAAAAAAAAACTAATAATCAACAAACCTTGAGTTTGGTCTCGTGAACCACTAAAGAATTGAAATGAGTTTCTATAATGTCTTCTTCATTCTTTGCCAACTCTTTTTTGTTTTGAGGTCTCTTACGCACCTGCAAACAACTAATAATGAGTTAAGGAGTTAAAACTGTGTGTCAAGGTAGCAGGTGAAATTTTTTATACCAACCAGGAAAATTGTAAGTGCAAAGTTTTCTAGGAGACTGATCTAACAGAGAGCCACAAATCACTCATCGATGTAAACCTATGGGCCAAGTTCAACATTATTTCATTTTCTAAAATAAGTGTAAGGACCAACAGGTAAATAACAGAAGAAAACTCACCACTACTTTTATTTTTGCAACGTTACTGGCCTTCTCTTTATCCATAGTGAAGTTTTTCATGGCATTATCTTCTGACACACCACGAAATTTGCCTGTTTGTTTGCCATTTCCAAGGTATTGCTCAGTATCATCAAAGCTCCTGCCCCGAGTAAAATGATGCATTGAGGGGCCATCGTAGAGGGAAGGGGCTGAGATCTGTCAAGAGAGAATTGGGAATTAGAAAATAAAAGTTGAGTTACAAAGGATAAGGAAGGGCAATGGAGCAAACATAAACTTGCTAAGCAGACTATTGTAGAAGCAGGACAAATAATTGATATTAAGGGATCTAAATTAACTCATTATTATCACCACCTCAGAAGCAAGGTAAGCTACTGAAGAGTAGAAAGAAATATATGCATACCACTGAATACTTACAAAACGAATTATGACATTTTCATCACTTATGAATGCATAAGCAATGCAGTATCTTATGATGTTGACTTTAAAAAAAAAAAAAAAAACTATAATCTACTAAAAATCATCTGGTTAAAAATGGACCGATCACAAACTAATGCTCTTTAAACAAGTATTAGTAAATAGATGCGTATATACCCGGGCAGGACACATTTATCATTGTCAACATGCTAGGGCATGGAGCAACAATTTTTACTTTCAGGAAACAACTGTAACTCCACTGAGCAATCAACGAAAAAATGACAACATAAATTTTGAATCTAAACTAAACCATGTGAAATTAGAGTACTCAAGAACTCACCTTATATTAACATTTGTCGTAAAATGTTGAACAACAAACCATAAATGGTTGCATGTAATGTAGATGAATTACGAATTCAGCATTGCTTTAAGAACCATCTCAGTTCTAATCTATAAGAACGATAAAAATTTTCTTTTGCTATTTGAAAAAGATGTAAGCTATATTTAAGTCAATTGAATAACTTCTAGAAAACTGAACTAGCTCAATCAAGTTAAAGATCAAGGTTTTATAATATTCACCATGTCTCTGATTCAATTTATGAACTCTAGGAATGAGAGAGTAGTGCTATGAAGATTTCAAGCAAAAATTACGAAGTTCTGCAAAACTTAATCAATTGGCACATTACACAACACCTTATCAGGTTAAGAAACAAAGTTGAATACTCTTCAAAACAATGTCAGAATCATCCAGAATATGCCAAAACAGTAAAATGATCAAACTCAGAAATCAAATCTTTTGAAAATAATATACATCTTAATAGAATAAATAACTGAAATAGAGTGGCAATGAAGCTGCCAGCGAAGAGGGGCACGGATAGAGAAGGCACCTCCGGAAGAAGCTCAGTATCGAAAGAATGCAGATCCAAGAGTCCAGGACTGTATTCATTTGGCGACACTCCTTCCTCCTCCCCATTCCGTCGGCGAGAATTCCCAGCCGGCGGCGTCAAGGGTTCCGCGAACATATCACTTCCCGCTCCGCTAAACGTCCTTTGAGGACCTCTATACATTCTTGAACCCTGACCTCCACCATAGTATCCAAAATCCTATTTCACGAAATAAGAAAATAAAACAAAAAAGGAACATAAAATCATTCCAAGCTTTTATCTTCCCATAAACAGATCTAAAACAATGCGCTCGATTAGTTTACAAAATTGGAGAAATGAGTTAGAATATGACCTGGGCAGAAGGCACTGAATTGTTAGAAGACTGAAGATGCTGTAAACCAGCTGATTGAAGCCATCGGCCGTTCGATGAAGCTTCCAAAAAGTTGTCGGAGTACTGTCGCTGGTGATGTACCGGCGGAACACCAGATCTTTGTTTTCCAACGGCATTCATCTTCCCGAAGCTCCGATCGGGTAGTTCACCCTCTCCTTCTCACCAGAGCTTCGGAGAATACAAAAAAAAAAAAAAAAAAGATTTCTTAAAAATTACTCCGAAGCGCGATCAGAAACCAACAGGACAGAATGAATCAAAGCCACCAGCTGCAGACGAATGTGTGTCTTCTGTGAGATTTTTGAAATGAAATGAAGAAGGCGACTTCGTCGTGAAAAGCTGAGGTGTTTTAGCGGTTGTGATTTCAACTCTTCTTTCACCGTGGGCAGTAAATAAATTTAATGTTTTTGACTGAGGTCAGCTGTGACAGGACTGAGAGGAATTCACCGCAACGTAGAGGAAGGGTTTTTTTTTTTTTTTTTTTTTTTTTTTTATCGAAGAGGATGGTTAAAAACTGGGATGGATTTATTCACTAAATTACCCAATAACGACAGGATTAAGGTAATTTTTTTGAATTTTGAAGGGATTGGCACGTGCGAGAGATGTGGTTGGTTTAAACTGAACGACGGCAAAGTGGGGCCGGACTCCACACCGTCTAACACGTGGTGGGGCTACGTCGTTTTATAATCTGTATGTATGTGACAGTTTGACTACTCCTCCACCCGCCTTTGACTTCTCATTCAAATTTCGTACATGGGAGGGCAGGCGGTGCTGTCGGACACGTGGAGTTAATCAAAAGTGGGGAACTAATATTTGGACGTATGAGATTTGATTCGGATATACGGTCTCTGTGTACGAGTTTTTTGCTTTTCTTGCTTTCGTAGTAGCTTAGTGTATGTTTTTTCCCTATGCCTTTTTATTCTCAAATACTTTTTTTCTGCATTAATTATAATAAATAATGTCCTTTACTCAATTTTTTTGTAATTAAATATTTATTTTTAACCTGATACATTATTAATATGTTAGAGTAATTAATAATATACTCTCTTATTTTAATTTTCACAAAGTTACTATTATATCTTTCTTGTGAACATAATTTGTGATACAATCTTTACGTGAATGGTGTAAATTCTTAAATTATAAACTTATGTCAAAGCTTTATGTATTTTAACTTTTTAAGAAATATAATATTCAATTTCTTACTAAGTTAAACTAGAAATATGGACATGAATGGTGAGGGATATGGTTGAGATCCAAAGTTTATTTATAAGAAATAGTTATGGATTTACAATCAGCTAACATGAAGTAAATCTCCTTCATAAAAAATGTTTTAAATGAAAATCATAAAAATAGATATCATTTACTAAAATATCTATTTTATCATTTTTTATCATTTACAATCAGCTGATTTACTTCATAAAAAAGTAAATTCATTTTACTTTTTTACTTCATTTTTTATGGACTAAGCTCCTTTTTTTTTTTTTTTTTAATCAGTGTCCTAACTAAACTAAGCTTTATATTAATTATATTGCTTATAAGAATAATTTTATAATTTAAATTAAATTTTAAACAATCTTATTTTTTATAAGAAATATAAGTAACTATTTAATTACCAATGCTCGACACTTGTTTATGATAAAAAAAAAATTAAAAAAGAAAATAGGAGAAGGACCAAATTGTTCATTCAAAAAAAAAAAAAAATGAATCCCACCAAATAAGGGCTCACACTCTCCCACTTCTAGGTTCATTCCAAATATTATCAATTTGTAACTGAGTAATGAAAAAGTTGTTATATGAGTTTTTTAAAAAAAAAAAAAAATTATTAGTAGGATTCAATAGGGCTTTCTAACATTTTTTATTTTTCAAAAAAATTTTAAAATGGCATGTGACATGCTTAAGATTTCAAAAACATTGTCAATTTTACTCTCTATGAAATGTAATTACAATATATTCATATATTGTAAATTTGTAGGGTTTCCTTAGTTTTAATGAAATTAGTATTATATCCTTATAATTACTTCAATATTCAATCTACACACTTGCCATCCTTTTGACATAAAAGACCTAATAGGAATACAATACAATTTGAGTTTCAATATTCATTATAACACTACTATTATAATAATAAGAAGAATAAAGTAGTAAATTATATAAAAATCAAATCCACTTCTTAATTTTTAATAAAATCAAATTGAGATATTCAATTTCGAATCGAAAGTATTTGAAATGACATTTCCTTTAAATACTTATACACTTAAACTTAGTTTAAATTTGTCGCCAAATTTCTTTTCTCCAATTAAGAATCAACCCACTTATTTGTCCATCCTTTTCTATTTTAGGATCTTCTAAATTTTTTTCTTATTTTTATGTTAGTTTATTTATCTTTAAATTTCTTATTAAGAGTACTAACACATGAATATGTAATAGGAGATTTGAACCTTTTTTTCAAACCCTTGTATGGTTTTGGATTTCCTATTATACATCTGCATGCTATTTTCTTATACACCAATAAAAATTTAAGGCTTATTCCTAAAATATTTGTTCTCATAGGATTTGATTTACAGTTAAATCTCTAATAGTAAAGTATCTTCTTTTTTTTAAAAAAAAAAAAAAGAAATCAAGTATCTCTAGCATTTAGTTTAAAAAAATATATGAAAAAATAATTTTTTATAAAAAAATTTATGTTTCTTTTAACAACTAATAATTAACTTTGACCGTTGAGACTTAATTAGAATACTCAATAAGTTAAACTCTATAGCACTTCATAGCATGACTGTATATATATATATATATATATATATATATATATATATATATATTTTTTTTTATATACAGATATATTATATATATGTTTTTATTATTAGTT
>JAOXNR010000032.1:14466312-14481264 GCA_028571225.1 Parsonsia alboflavescens | reverse complement strand
ATGGTCAACATTTTATTATATTTTTTAAAAATAAAATCTACAATAAAAAGATTTTTTTTGTATATATATATATATATATATATATATATATATATATATTTCGAGAGAGAGAGAGGGTAATGCTACTATATGAAGTGCACAATTAAGTGTATAACGATCGAAATTAACTATCAACATTTGAATTTATTTTAAAAAATAAAATCTTTATAAAAAAACTAATTTTTTGTAAATATGTTTAATATACTTTACCTAAAATGATAAATTAAACCTTAAGGATACTGGATCAAATTTATTACTCCCTCCATCCGGAATTGAATGTCTCATTTCTTAATTTAATTAAATTTTTATTAAAAAATGTAATGTTGCAATGTTAAAAATAACTAAGTCAAACCTTTTTCTTAATCTACTTGCAAATTAAACTAAGATATTCATTTATGGACTAAGAGAGTATTATTTTTAAATAAAAAATTCAATTGACCATTAACTTGGATAGTCGAACACTATAGCTTCTTCGACTATATCTAAATAAATAAAAAAACAAACTTAATTGAAAGAATAAAAACGTTCATTAAAAACACTTATTTTATAAGTTCGGACAGTTTATAAAATTGCTTTTTGTTAAATAACATATTCCTAAAAAGTTACTGTTTTTTTTTTCTTTCTGTTTTTTTGGGTTTCTTGACTTAGAAGCAACAAAGCCTAATTGCTATATTTCTTTCTTCTTCTTTTTTTTTTATCAATTGAAGAAAAAAGGTCTCGTATTAAATTAAAAATATCTGTCATAGAAAATAACTTTATTAATGTTTCGTGAATAAGTTTTATTTGAATTGATTGAAAAAAGGGAAAAATTAATAAAACCAAGGTGTTATTTCTATACATGGATTGAAAAGGATTAATAAATTTTCTTTTCTTATTTAAACTAAATTTCCTTTTGGGCACCATGGAATGTATGAATTGAATATATGAAATATAGTTAAAGACTGTTTTGTTATAGTCATTTTTTGGAAATTAAATTCTATGGCAAAAAAAAAACAGTTAAAAAAAGCAAGATTAGTGGAAAAAGTAGGAGAGTTCAAGCATGATCAGTTTTCCAATGCATGCAGCATGGAAAGGCATATAAAACTTTACAAGCATGAGAAGCAGAGTAGTCAAGACAATCGAATGCAGCACAAAAAAAGGGACATCATCATACTTTTCAAGGCATTCTTTTAGGGCCAAGAAACCCACAAAAAGATATGTCTAATTCCCACTTTTTAAGGCATTGCAAGCCATTCTTTTTCCTAATCGCTGTCCTTCAATGGCAAGACATATTCCTCTTGATCATATCCATCAAAGTTTTTTTTTTTTCCTTTATGTATTGTGCCCTCCAAACAAACAAGGAGGGATGGAAGTTAAAAGTTGAGTCAAAAGTATCCACCATTACCAACTAATTAATTAATTAATATGCCCAAGAATAGAATTAATTTACAAGAATTTCCAAAAAGATTATATGGATTTAATCATTTTTTAAGTTTTTCCACTAGTAAGGGAATGGAAAAAGCACAATGACCGGAAAAAAAAAAAGGAAAAAAGAAGAAAGAACAGATCATCTTCTATTAGTATTGAGATTTCTTCTTAATCAAGTACGTAATTTACTATATAAATTAATAATTCAGAACCCTTCTGGCTTGATTAATTATTAGGTTTTTACGTACGATCTTCTGCTATTAATTAACGCCCAGCTAAAATTTACAAATTTTGCCGCCAAATTATGGCGTTGGCTTTCAGAACTTCAACATTCTTTCCTCTGAAGACGACTTCAACAAAGGAATATTATTATTTTCAGCCGCGGCTGAGAAGAGGAGCCCAGAAAATTATAATTTGTGCAGTTAAAACAGAATCGGCGGCGACGCCTGTTCTTATGAATGGTTCAGATTTTCAGCCACTGGAGTAGAAGAAGAAGAATATAAAAGACTTGGAGGATCAGATTATTAGTCATGGTATAATAAGAAGGCCGAAAAAGAAGATAGTTTGTGCTTTGGGACCGGGCCTCGAGATCTGTAGAGATGATAGAGAAGTTGTGGAGGGCTGGCATGAATATTGCCCGCTTCAACTTCTCTCATGGATCTCATGATTATCATCATCAAGAGACCCTTCTTAATCTTGTTCTGCAATGCAGAACACCGGGATTCCCTGTGCTGTCATGTTGGATACCAAGGTTAATTTTTTATATCAAATTTTCATGTAAAATTTTAATTAATTCGATGAGTATTTTAAATTACTTGATTTTTGTTTTCAGGGTCCGGAGATAAGGACGGATTCTTGAAGGAAGGGAAGCCAATCCGGTTAAAACAGGGTCAAGAAATCACCGTCTCCACTGACTACACGATTGAGTTGGACGAGACCGTGATTCCATGAGCTACAAGATGCTGGCCGAGGAGTTGGAACCCGGGAGCCTTATTCTGTGCTCTGATGGAACAATCTCTCTCGCAATGCGATCAGGAGAAAGGATTCGTTCGATGTCGATGTGAAAATTTTGGGGGAAAGAAAAAATGTCGATCTTCCTGGGGTTAATGTGGACCTTCCCACTTTGACCGAGAAAGACAAAGAGGATATCTTGCAATGGGGAATCCCCAACAAGATTGACATTATTGCATTATCATTCGTTCGGAAAGGTTCAGACCTCGACCGAGTCAGAGAGTTGCTGGGAGAGCATGCCCACAACATAATGCTCATGTCCAAGGTTGAGAATCAAGAAGGGATTGCTAATTTTGATGAAATTTTAGAGAATTCAGATGCTTTTATGGTGGCCAGGGGAGATTTGGGAATGGAAATTCCAATTGAGACCATATTCTTAGTACAAAAAAGGATGATTCACAAGTGTAACGTTCGGGGGAAACCCGTGGTGAATGCCACTTAGAGGCTGGAGTCCATGACCAAATCTCCAAGGCCTACTCGAGCTGAAGCAATAGATGTGGCTAATGCAGTCATCGACGGGACCGATTGGGTGATGCTCAGCGGTGAAACGGCTGCTGGAGAGTACCCTGAGATCGCCGTTCAAACCATGGCTAAAATCTGTGTAGAAGCAGAGAAATCACTGAACTATGATGATGTATAGAGAAATCTTCCAAAGAAGTATAGGGAACGCACCCACTCCCATGTCCCAGGCGGAGAGGGGGGCTTGTGCATCAGTGCTGGCGGCAAAGACTTTCAAAGGCGGTTCTAATTGTGAACCTAAGAAGGGATGATGATGGCACCATGGCCAAGCTTGTCTCCAAGTATAGGCCAAGCGTGCCAATCTTGCCGGTTGAGATAAGCTGCATCAGGGATTCTCAAGCGAGGCATGGTGGTCGTCTGGTAGCCTGCAGAGGAGTTTTGCCGGTTCTGAACTTGGCTGCTTCTTCTGATGACAAGGAATATTCTGTAAAGGAAGCATTGGGTTTTGGCATTGAATATGTGAAAGGAAAACAGCTTTGCAAGGAAGGAGCCACAATTGTGGTCTTGCAGGGTACTTCTGGAAGCAGTGGTATTGTTATCATGAAGGTCAGCTGATTGAGAAAACAAAGTCTATTTATTAATAGAATCATCGTAAGGTTTAGGGAATTTTTTTTAAGGCACTCACATGCACCTTAACCAATTAGCTTAAATTTATAATTTAACTGAGGTTAAAGTATACAGAAACTTAGACCACTTTCTCCTAGTTCTGTAACATAGTTTTGATTGATTGAGATTGAAAAGTCTTAATGGTTTCCATCACATATTTGAAATACAACATAATAGCCAATTTAAAGTTTTTGTTTTCTTTTTGGGCCAAAAGGGGTCCCGCTTTGCATTACTAAATTACATGGTTTTTAAGGATGTTGAAAGATTGCTATATCTAAAATCCTAACTTGAGATAAAAAGGAAAAGGCCTAAAAGTTTATGGGTGTGCACGAGTTTGAAAAAGCGAAAAAGCTTCATAGTTTCAAAAGAAATGGTTTAATTTTATATGCTTAAATTGTTTTTGCCCTTGAATTAGGACCGTAAACGAGGTTGAGCATCGAATCTTTTACGTTCATACTTAATTTATTTATGTTTTTTCTATATAAGTCTAAATTTTTAAGCTCGAACTCTACTCTATTCTTAAAACCTTTAGAAAATTTGGAATCAACTAATTAAAGTTAAAAAGTTTAAGTTTTAATTTATTTAAAGCTTGTTTTGAACTAAAGATTATGCTTTGTTTAGACTCTTTTTTGTATCTTAATTTATTTTTCTTAAAACTTTTAAAAATATTAAAATATATTATCTTTAATATATGAATAGATAAAAAATATTATATATAAAAATCATAGAATATATTATAAATAAATAAAATATATTATATTTAATAAATGAATTATTATTATAAATAAAATATTATACATATTTTAAAAAGCTCGTTTTCATCGAATCTAACGAATCAAATACTACAAAGTTTATTTGAATCAAATACTATAAATTTTGTTTGACTCATTTAATAAGTAAGCCGAACCAAATTTAAACTTTTATCGAATTGAACCCAAACTGTTTTTTAATCATCTCATCCTTTGAATTACTTCAAACTTTCTCCATGAAGAAAGAATCTCTCAAGTCCCAACAAAAATCAATTTTAACATTACTCGTTACGTCAACTCTGGATTCTAACATGGGCACCAAATTATATATTTAGATACTTCTTCCACCCAAAATATAAATGGATTAATTATGTTTCATTTATTTTACAATACAAATCATTTTATAATTATTAATTATGATTCTTTATTTTCAATATTAAATACAGTGCAATTAATAAGAAAAGAGAAAAAAGAATATTTTTTATCTAATATAATTATATTTAAAACTCCTTATGTTGTATTTCAATTGTAAAGCTATTCTTTTTACTGGGGATCGCACATAGCTTGAGGTGAATGAGATTTAAATATCAAACCAACCTGTAAAATATGAGATTCATTTCTACTTTCAAGTTTCGAGAAGAAACAAGGATAATTTCTTATGTGAGAGAGAGAGAGAGAAAGAGGAGTGGAGAGGCTAATTGAGAAAAAGAGAGGCCTCACAAGAACAGGGAGGTAGAATAGGAAAAAGGGAGAATTGAGAAAGCAGGAAAATAAGCAGGACACAGGTAGAACTGTATGTGGTCTACATAAACCTAACCACCTTATAAGTTATTTACAAAGAAACAGGATCTCTCTCTCTCTCCCTCTCTCACGCACACACACACAACATAAAACATTTCTGGCTAACCCTAGTTCTACAAAACTTGGCATGTTCCCAAATTTCCCACCAATGTCAATTAGAAGAGTATCAGAATAAATGGTACAAGCATGGATCAATCTGAAAATCACAGTACATAAGCAGCAGGAAACTACAGATACATGTGAGTTTAAAACCAGATACTAGAATATTAATCTTCTAGCAGAGTTGTTCCAATACCAGCAGACGCTCCTCAGATGGTCTGCAACTGAGAAAACGAAATCCGAATGGTTGAACCAACAAGGGATGTTGCATGCTTGCACACAAGGGCTTCAGTTGCTTGCTCCTCATTCTCGAAAAGCACGAGGGCCTGTTTCTTTCCATTCATTTCAAATAGCTTAGAGTTAACAATGCCTCCGTGCTCCTCCAAATGGGCTATAATTTCCTCCTCAGTTGCGTCCTGAGGAAGGGTGGAAAGGTGAATCATCTTGGTGGGTGAACAACAGTACCGATAGTTTTTGGCTGCATTACGGTTGAAACGATTGAGGTTTGAGTTTGAATATTCGTGTGTATCTGCGCCAGTGGTGATGTTTGGATGTTTTGAAAAGTTCACCTCCAAACGCTTCCCAAAAAGCTTAGCTCCCTGCATTCATAGGAGCAGTGTCGCACTTTAACAACTAACAAACATCCATAGACTCAAGACTCCAGCAATAATTACATTCACTTTCATAACAATAATAAAGAGTGAAAATTCAAATACTCCAAGACTAACGTAACAATTTGACAATCAAAACACCAATCCATGACAAGGGTCACAAAATCTAAATCTTCAAAAATCAGAAGTGTGTGTAACTTTATCTAGCTTATACTATAAATAATTCAAATAATGCAAATAGTAAGAAATATTAGGTGAAGGCAAAAGATGTAATATTTCTGTTGCCTAACAGATCCAAACCCAAAGTAATTCAGCTGCCTATGTTCTAAAATGCAGATAAAAAGTTCAGTTTACATTCTCTGCTATATGCATGTTATATGCAGACATGTTTTGACTAAGTATATTTTGCCTCAAAAGACTTAAGCTAGAAACTAACTGCGTTCAAAGGAACTGTAGCAGACCTTCAAAAAGTGGACAGCCAGTTCAGCCTGGAAGCCATCACCCATCTGAACCAATGCATGGTCTGGCTTATTACGAAGAAGTTTGATCCTTACAATGTTACCATAGATAGAGAATAAGTTAAACAGCTTGTTCTCATCAATTCTCTGTTTACCAAAACCAAAACAGGGAAAGAATCAAGATTTTTGGCATAGAGATGATTTGCAGCTTGTTTGAAGAACCAAAGAGAATAATAATAATGAAAATAAAAATATGTAATAGGCAATTAGGCAGAAACTCACATCGGAATTTAAATTAGAAACGAGGATGGTACATCTATCATTTGTCCCACTTATCCCAGGAGGCAAACCACCTCCAAAGGCAGCAGCAATAGCAGCTGCATTGGCAACCTACAACATAGAGATGCCAGCATAAGAACCCATTTTAGAATGTGTATCTTTTATAAAATGTTAAGAACTAGTATCAACATTCCTTTAACAATGGGAAGAATTAACAGGGTTAACAGAAAGAATATCTCAAAAATTAACAAATAATATGCATGATGTCTTTAAGTAAACTTTCTTTTGCATAATCACTAGACATCAGTGCAATAAGAAATTGAAGTAGCATAAAAAGCAAGCCTTAAAGTTCAACACAATAAATCTGCGAAGGAATAAAAGTCCCCAAAAATTAAACTCGCTGGCAAACACCAATTTTTAAGCTAAATGATCCAGAAAATGAAAGAAAAATACACACCTGAGGATATCCAACTGGAAGGAAGAAAGAGCAACAGAACAAGAAAAAGGGTTAGTATAACTACTTTATAATAATACTACAAGCCAGAGAATTATCATATAGCAGCTGAATTTAGCAAACTCAGCAACCTCCAAAAGCTAGAAAAGACCACATACCTCCCATATCTCCATATCCAGGCTGCCACCAAAATGGAAAACCAATTACAAATTTGGAATTGACAAGTTCAGTTAGAAAGATTTAAAGTATAGATCCTAGATATAAAAACAGAAAGGAGAGGAATTTACATGCGATGATCTACCCTTCTGTTCTGATGGCAGAGATGGATTAGTGAAATCCCTAAATGAAAAGAAATAAACAATCAGGGCAGAAATGAAGAAGCTATAGCAATCTCCATAGACTTCAAGAAACCAGAAACCGAAAAAGTTCGGTGGAAACAAGAATAAATAAATCTATCACATCATACCTAGACCGTTCATTGTTGTAGTTTACTTGTAACTCATCAAGACTGCAAAAAGGGGAGAATCAAACAATACAAAATCCCCACCTTAGAATTGAGAACAAGTGAACCAATAGCATAAATATGAAATAATAACAAGTAACAAGAATAGACCATACTTTGAAAACTGAATGTCTAGCTGACAGCAACCATCATATATGTTACGTCCCTAAAAGTGACATCAGTCAGTTTCCAGGAGCAAATCAATTTGAGATGCATCACCTCCAGAAAACATAAAGCCAAACCACTACCTGAAGTGAATTTCTTGCAGAAACAGCACATTGCTGCAACTGGTATTGAATTAAAGCTTGGAAGCCTGCACAATTGCAGAATAGTTCGAAAAACATTATGGCATATTTACAATCTAAAATACCCAAAGTACAATATTTGCATAATAACAGGTAGAATAGGTATCAAAATATGCATCCTCAAACTAAAGATTGTCTTCTGGCCATTAAGATGAAGAAAACTGGATGTCACTATAAAACTATTTATGTTTAAGTGGCAGAGGACAATAGCAAACTTCACAACCCAAATGAACAAAGAAAGTAGAAATGTGCGGAAGAAGAGGAAAACTTGAGGATGCTGACCAGCAGACTTCTGAAATGTGACGATCTTCTCCACAAATCCATGAGGAGAAAAAACTTGATGCAGCACTTCCACAGTAATGGGGTATAGCATGTGATGTATTGTAACTAACAGAATTCGATTAGGCTGAACATCCACAGAGAGCCCGATAGCAGACCAGCATAGAGAAAGAATAGAGAGAAGAGAAGAGAATGAATAGAAAAGAAAAAGAAGAGAAAGGAGAAAAGAACTACAGAAATCATAACGTAACAACAAAATAATACTGACAAACAATACAACATAAATTCTGTTATGAATTACAACTAAAAGATCTACTTCCTTTTTCTTTTCTTTTCCCTTTTTTCTTTTTCTCATGTGCCAGACAAAGGGGTGGAATGGTTATCTAATCTTAATGTTATGACATCTTAAATGATACACTTGGAAACTGGGCCGGAAACAGAATCTTGTAACATCAGAATCAGGGAAATATCCTATTGATATCCTTAGGCTGTCCTGCCAAGGAAAAGGGGTGTTATTTGATTTCCTAGCACACTGTCTCTCTAAAACATACAAGCAAGGTAATTCAGTTCAAAGGATATTGCACGAATTCTCTTTTATCTTTGAGTGATTTTAGAGTTGGAAGCTGACAAGAGTGGTAGCTTTTAACTGGATTTCATGTAGATACAACTCTACCACAAAACAAATCAAGTTATAATCACGATGCATTAAAGAAATTTTTGAAGCTTTTAGACTCCCAATGGCAATTGGCAGACACATTAGGATTTGGCTCACGTTTTCTTCTTTTTTCTATCTTATCTTTCTGCTCTACAGAATAATAAATGTAGGAGTTCCTCGTGATTAGTATGATCACTGTTCCTTGAATTCAGTTTGCAACTTTTTACACACTAAAAACCACAAACAATAAGTTTCAATGTCTGCAATGATGGAAAGTTCAGTAAGTATCTAATGGGGAAAATGTAGAAGTGAATTAAAATTGATAGTGTAATATAAACCTACAGCTGCTATTAAGCATACTAACCTCATCTCCTCTTCCTTGAGTATTCTGATCCATAGTTGTCAATTCTTGATGTGATGAAAATTGAATATACACATTCCGACCCCTATAACACAATTCAAAATCCAACAGAAGAAAAATTTAGTCATAGAGTAGCTTGCTGTAGGAAGATATGTTGATTTTGCAAGAAATATAAAAATCATAACCAGGCACCTTATACTTGGTTGAACATTTGTGTAGAATTGCAGAGCATTTACAGCTGAAGAAATATCTTGCATTTGTAGGAGAGCCTAAACAGAGAATAGACTTAAGACTTCCAAGTGCACAAGCATGTGGCAGTGCAAATTATTTTCCTCACATCAATTTCCTTTGAGCAAATTTAACCCTGAGATATGCATAGCAGTACCTGGTTTTTGGCCCGAAGCATCACAAGTTTGGTGATGACTCCAAATGGTTGGAACAGCTGAAGCAAGTCATTCTGTAAACATAATGGAAGTCAATACTCCAATAACAAGATAATGCAACCATTAGAAGAATATTCAGCAATCTAAACCAGCAAGACTGTATGAGCCACTCAAACCAAAACACAAGACTGTTGTTCCTGGAAATATAATCGAAACCCTAAAACAAATTGTTGTTAAAAGAGAATTCCCAGGGAAAAATATATTATCACAACCATAGAAAATGATTTTTCTCCCTCTTTTCCAGAAGGAATTAAGAAATATAATTTATGCAAAATAAGGGCTGTGGAAAATTTTTCAGAGGGAAACTTTTTGGTAATTACATTAAGATTATTACACCTAAACAAAGGAGCGGAATACACTTCATTTTATACCTCCAGAGATTGGCACAAAATGTTCCAAATATTCTTTAAGAAAATATAAGTAATCCTTGAATTTCTTTCCTTGTATATAGAGTAGTTAAACTTCTGAAATGGCCGATGGCAGTGGCAGAAATCAGAACAAATGTTTCTATGTAGTGGTGGAAATCCATGGGAGTATAGTGGCGTGGCGATTTACAGTAGTTATGGCAAATGTGGAGGCTTAAAGTGCCCAAAATTGCATATATTCCCTTCTTTAAATTGAGTGAGTATATTTTTATTTTGGTCTATTTAGTAAATTGACTCTTAGGAAGATATAAAACCCTACCAAATTGGTCAACTAACCCCAATTGTGCTTTGCTATTGCTGCTGCAACCTCTACTCTCTTTTGGATTTCTTCAATCTTTTACGAAATTCCTTTCTCCTTCTTTACTCTTTCCTCCCTCCTTCCTGTTCCATCTTCTCTTCTGCTGATTTTTTTTTCTTGCCATCCCACTGATATTTGTCTTCTGCAATTTGGAATTTTATCCAATTTTTTCCCTTCCCTAATGACTTATTGCACAGATTTCCGGATCTTTAAAAACTATATGCTGCACTGCTAATGTTCTACAAAATATTTTGTAATATATTGGTATGATTGTATTTTCTAATCTTATTTTTATTAAGTAAAAATTAAATTTTTTTCACTTGAAATCTGCATAATTACGCAGATTGTCAATTTATATGAATTATGAATTAGTTTTATTATGGTTATAAATATAATGTTATATTTTAATTTATTTTTATTGGCTGCCATCCATCAGCCATGACAGTTTTTTGGCAAACTGCCATAGAACACCATCTGCCATTGATACCTAATTGATAACTATGCTCATATACCTTGCTTGTTGCACTAGAAACCAGCTAGATTACCAGAAAGTTATTCCATTCAAGAATTTGAATACTGTATCACTAACATTGAATAGCACTACAAGAAAGCATGACTGCCAGTGCCTGGCATCTCAGAGGCTGAATGAAAGAAGGGACAGGTAGAAATGGAATTTTTTTTTTTTTTTTGTCAATCGAATCTTCTGATAAAAATCACCAGGCTGAAAAAGAGTTTGATAGGAGCATGGAATGATACGGTGGTTTCATTACCACTCCAAAAGGATTACAGAGTTAGGAGTAGATGATGTCTTCTTTATAAAAAGAGATTTTCTGTAATAATGGCACTATTTTGATAATAAACTTGACTCAACCTTAAATTCTAGTCTTTCCTCCCTGGTCAAAATTTTCAAATAGAATAGCTGTGTGTAAAGAGATCCATGATGGCCAAGAGAATATTAACAAGGCCTAATACAACAAATCTGAGTGATACAGATGAGAAGAAGCACAATGAGAGACTCAAAAAAATAGAGGATGCAAGATGCTCATTAATGAGATTTGAATCATCCAAAGTAGAACAGGCATGATGAAACATCAAAGAGATAGCAGCAAGAAGCATGATTTGATTATCAATAGTTTAATTCAAGTAAAAAAGGGTTGCACTTCACATTTTAGATGCTTTTACTGTTCAAATTAACCCTTATATTTGCATATGTACAATTCACTTGAAATATTTAATATTATTTGCATGAAGATGGTAAAAACCTCAGATAAACAAACTTAATAATAACTACAAATTAATAGAAATGTAGTAAATTAAAGGATGTTTAGAATATCAAACCTCAGAAATTTCATGTCCCACGTTGCGCACATGAATGACTTTTGAAGGTTCTGTCATCTCAATGACCTATAAAATAAATTTAAGATAAAAATAAAAAAGAGGCCTCTTAATATTAGATACAGGCGTGATCCAAATGTCCAAAACTTCTACTTTGCAACTAGTAAATGATCAATAAAAGAAGAACGAATATTAGCAAGATAAGATTGGCCCACAAAGATGAAATGGTGCTACTTTATAAGACAGAAGCACCACAGAGAACAATATAATAATTGATAACAAATCAGAAACAAGTCATGCATGAGTAGAATTGCTTGATGCCATAGGAACTCAAAGAATTTCTCAATTCTTCACAATCGAAGGAAGCAATATACTTCAAAATACATACAAGGATAACAATTGACAGAAGATAAGAAATTGACTAAAAAAAGCAGTAACTCGTTGTACATGAGAAGAATTTGCTTTAGGCCAACAGAACTTTTCAATTCAAGAAGGTCATCAGAGATGATCTTAGACACTACTAAATGGAGTATAGGTATCGAATTCATGGAAACCTTGGGTACTGGGACACATATGGATCATCTTCTGTCTTGTTCTTTTATATGTAAACAGGGCACTTGACATCAACCATACATGAACATTCTTATCAAATACAACAAACTTGCATGGACATGAAAATCAACTCTAACAATTCTGTTAAAGATCAATGATACAACTACACATATGTTGAAACCCCAACAAACAAACAATTTTTTAAATGAGATGGGTTTTGAAGTAATTAAAACTGCATGGCGTCAATGAACACTCTAAACTATGATACTTGTGCCCATATTGAGCAAGGAAAGCAATTGAAGAATTCCTAAACTCAATACTTTTTAGACATCCCATTTTCTGATTGCCAATTACCAGAGAGCCAACAGCAAATCATAGAAAATTATACACAAATACTAACAAAATGGGGTATCACAAATTCCTCACGAATAGATACTTATATTGAAGTGATCATCTACTTAATAAGTCCTCAAAATTAACGTTATCCCTGCAAAAGAAACACCTGGCACACTAATTCAAACATTCTAGAAGTTTTAAAACGGTTTAAAACACTTCCCCTCCCATCCCCCTCCTGGAGTTTGGTTCTGCCCCTTGCAAGGAAGTCAAGTCGTAGGGAACCCTCACAGATAGCATCGTATTTCAAATATAGAAGAATGTTCAAGGTCCAGTACAGATTAGCACCCAATTCCTCATTTTCCTCCGAACCTGAGGTGTCTTCTCCAAACTCCGACCCGATGCGTCAAACCAAATTCAATAGATAGCAGGACAAAATTCTTGATTTCAGATGTTTACCAATTATCCAAAACATTCTTACTAGTTACTACATATGCTCATGTTCAGAAATTCAAAAATTAATATAAAATTCGAGAAGTATACACGTCAACAAGAATACCCATAAAAGGAAAAAAAAAACAATTGAAGCATCAAAAACAAAGAGAAATAACGGGTTCCACGATAGCACGATTTGCTGTAACTCCACGAAATAATTAGTTAACTTGCGTAAAACTAAGTCAAATACAGCAATGAGCTTAGATCTAACCTGAAAGAAAGATTTTGGAACTAAAACCCAGCAGAGCAGAAGGAAGACGGGGAGAAAGAGAGAAACGAATAGGGTTTGTGGGATTTTTAACGCAGTACACGTGAGGATGGAGCTTTGTCTGCTCTTCTTTTCTTTTTTCTTTTATTTCAGCAGCCATATATTACAGGACAAGTATGATAAATTCTATTAAGCCCTTGAGATTCAGATAAATGACAGATTGCCCACCAAAAATTTTATATTAGCTTTGAAGACGTGAAAGCTACTAACTCAATTGTCATCTTTCTTACATACATAAAAATAATAATAATAATTAAGTAAAGTGAAAAGAAAAGGAATCTTTTACACCAAGAATGAGATAAAGAAAGTACACTCCAGATCTTACAAGATTTTTAGGATTGAGTTATAGAATTTTGAAGCTGAGTGTTTAGCAAAATAAATTGGATTTATTGGAAAGTGAGATATGATTAAAAAAATATATAACCAACGTGATAATAAAACTTAGTTATTATTCTTTGTATTTCTAATATAAGTTTTTAGCTACCAGTTTTTTCCCATAATATAAGTTATTCATCAATTATCAATATATTTATTATATTTTCCAATTTTATCCTTTATTTAATAGCCTCTTATATTTGTTGTAAAGAAATATAATTGTGATTATAAATTAGAGTTATATAGGGTTTTTTAAATATATTTTCTTAATCCATATAAAATAACGACTAACTCAGTTATAACCCTGTGAACAATGTCTTTATTAATATGGAAAGCAATTAATTCATGGTTCTCAAGAACATTTCCCAAAACAACATTTTTAATAGTTTTACTATGGTCAGCAAGAAACTTTAGAAGTTCAAGAAAGTTACTATGGTTACACAAACTTTCTTATTCATCAGGACCATGAAAAGTTAATCCTTACTTCAAAATCCACTGATGCAGTTAAACAACCCCAATATATGCTATGATCTTGATCAAATTGTTTAGAAATAGCAACTTCAATATGTTGCTTTTGTTTCAATAAATCTTGACAATTCTTATAAGCATTGTTGGGAGAGAGCCATTTGGTCCACCGATGTGATGATTGAATTTTTCTTTTTTGTTTACAATTGGTAAACCCTTCTTTAACAACTATATCTCCACCTAATTGTTTTCTCCAGTATCTAGTAGAAAAAAAGATAATGACACGAGCAATGTTTTACTCCAACCAACTACCAAATTCATTAACCCAAGAGGGACAAAATATTCTAAACTTATTTTCAAATTTTTTTCATTTAGAAAAATCATACTGATAGAGTTGAAAGACCTTTTTTATAAATAGTGTCTCCTAATTTTATCTCAATCATTAGGATAATAAAATAAAATTTTAGCTGGCAATCCTCAATCTATAAGAAGTTCATCCAAGTTTATATCAATTTGAGGTTGTTTTAAACTATTTTGTGTATCATTAGAAAAATGTTCTTGAAAGACTAATTTTCTTTTCAAAAATTTATCCATATCTTACAAAACAAAAAAGAATTATTTATTTCCATGAATTAAAATAAAAATCACCAATATTTTCGGTCCTAATAATTTATAATGTTAATGTTGAAATTTATCAAATAAATAACAAAGATTAGTGTGTGTGTATATATATACATATACACACACACACTAATATATATATATATGTATATAAGTTTCTTATGTAATAATTTTGAGTTATGGTTTGATTTTGATTTTTGATATTGA
>JAOXNR010000032.1:14452994-14466212 GCA_028571225.1 Parsonsia alboflavescens | reverse complement strand
CACCTTACTATCACCCATCAGTTCTATGGTTCCAGTCTCCCTGGCAAAGACCTTGTAATCGGATTCGATATCATCCACCAAATACCAAACCTTTCTTTCACTCCCCAAGGTTTGAGTCATCGAGGTCATACTTTACAATGGAACACTGTGGCACGAAATTTTTTCTCATACACAGATATCTTTGCACAATTGCATTCACAATTTGTTTTAAAATCTTGTGCATCTTCACATACTGAGTTTTTACAAAAATGTAAGTCCCCTTTATGGTACAACTCACACTTTTTTGTGAAACTCCCATATAACAATTCCACAGATATCTCGAGACACCATGGGTAGGCCCTTACGAGCATGTAAGGTAAGAGCCAGTTTAACTGCACCAATTCTCCCCCTACTGGCTGGGATGACCCAGATTCATCTCAATTCTGTTCCAGAAGAACTTGCAGATGAAACATTGCGACAGATCGAACTGTCTGAAATCCCATGGGATCAAATTGCATTCGGACAAATATGGTCGATCATGCAGGAGTCCTTGGAAAAATTGTGCATCCAAGCCAGATTTTGGCAGAAGTTCCAAGTCAATTCAACTAAACTCCTTCCTGCTTGCAGTGAGAAATTCTTCAAGGTTTATTCAATGACCCGGAAAAACCGTACCTAACCATATGCAGGATCAAGAACCCATTAGTTTTCAAGTGATTTTGAAAACCATTTTTAAGATAACCGTGTTGTTTGCCCGTAGCCGAGGAAGGCGTTCTTGCAAACTTAGGTGTGAAAATTTGGTTTTTAAAAGATTTTGTCACTATTTCCAAGATGGCCTCCACAAGTTCCACTGGTACAACCACCGTTCCCCGAGCTCTAAGTTTACCAACCAGTTCTTTATCTAAGATACCCAAGGTCTATGAGATTGATTATCTCAAAGATTCTGATAAGTACCCTGTTTCCTCTTATCCTCTCGTTAATCCCTTCTCCATCTATGATTTTGTTTAGTTTAGAGGGAGAAGCAACTAGAGAGAGAGAGAGCCTACTTTCAAGAGTGAGAGTCTTGTACCAAGTCTATTCCTTTTACATCGGATATAGTGAGAAGAGGGGCCTTTTAAGAGGCACCGACTGTGGGATCTGGAAGATCTGGGTTTGGAGAATGTATGGGTTTTGAAATGTCGGGAAAGACAACCTTGACAGATCCGTCCAATTGTGGTAACATTCTGGGATTTGTTTTCTGGAGGACAGCTGGTGGTTTAGAAGATGCTAAGGAAATCTTCTCCATTGGCAGCTCTGAATAATTGTTGTGTGGGTTCCCAGAGACATGGTGGCAATATGTCAGGGTTTAGGACTGATGAGATTGCTCCTGTGTCAAAAAGAGCAAGAACAGAGATGGGCTTGTCTTGGAAGGTCGGGTAGATAGGTACAATAGCTAGTGGGTATGGCCTGTTGGAAAGTTGGTAGAGTGGATTAGTGAAAGCCTGGAGAGGGAAAGTATCATGGTGGTTTGGGCTTTCATCATCAGAAGATGAATCAGGGTCATCATCATAATGGGCAATGGCTAGTATGGACTGAGATGATGGGCTGTCTTCTAATGTTCTTTGAATAATGGCCAGGTTTGCCACAATTGAAACAAACATTGGATGGTGGAAATGGTGTGGATTTTCTTTTGAGAAATTTCCATTTGGGCTTGGAGTTTTTCCATTTTTTGTGCCAACGTTTGGGTTTCTTGAAGGGTTTGGAAGGGTAATGTTTTGTGGGCTTTTTATGTGAGCAGTGACATTTGGTATGGTCAGGGCATTTTATGCTGAGATGTTTCTCACTGCAAGCAGGAAGGAGTTTAGTTGAATTGACTTGGAACTTCTGCCAAAATCTGGCTTGGATGCACAATTTTTCCAAGGACTCCTGCATGATCGACCATATTTGTCCGAATGCAATTTGATCCCATGGGATTCCAGACAGTTTGATCTGTCGCAATGTTTCATCTGCAAGTTCTTTTGGAACAGAATTTACATATGCTTGCTTCAGGCTGATGTCATCAATCTGGTTAATGACATAGAATCTTTTGCACATTCGAGAGAAGTGCTTTTCCAAATCTTTGGGTAAGATAGAGCAGCATTTCATCTTGAGGAATTCTGTTCGTGCCGTTGTGATGTCATGTACAAAATCACCAATGAAAAATCAGCGAAGTGTGGAAATGATCGATTCTGGATCAGAAAGTTGCAAGAACTGCATTTGTCGGTATTCACCAAGGGAGTTCCATTTCATCAGCATATCCTTCGACATATGTGCAGGAAGAACGAGATCAATCCAGATGGTATCACTTTCCCTGAAATTCCAAATTTACCCTTCCACTGGACGTTTTTATGGCTCTGATACCAAAATGTATATGCGGAAAACCAAGATGTTCAGAGGTTTTAAACTCTCCACTTGCGTATCCACACAATTTTCTGGTGCCATTATGGATATTTTCAATCTTGGTCCTAGCATCAGCTATGAGGGACATTAGCTGTGTGGTCTGGACATCTTGCTGGGCCAATTGGGTCTGAGAGTGTCTTGGAGTGATGGGTCATCAAGACATAAAGTGAAATTGGGAAATAAAAGTAACTGATGGAAGATCTTGTAGTTAAGATGTAAGGAAATCTTCTCCATTGGCAACTCTGAATAATTGTTGTGTGGGTTCCCAGAGAGATGGGACCCTTACGAAGAAAGTTCTACTACTATTTAAGTAAACGAGGTGTTTGAGAAAAAGAAGAAACTGCACGAAACTAACAGCAACATTACCAGGAGAAGTAACATCATCTGAGCTGCAAAAGTAGAAATGAAGAAGAAAGAATTGGTGTTTGTTCCAACAACAGGCATAGGCCACATCAAATCCACAGTTGAGTTTGCAAAATGTTTACTTGAAAGAGAAGAAATGCTCATAATAACAATTCTTGCCTTCAGCTCTAGACCTGGACTCTTACACACAAGTGACTGCCTCCAATTCAAGTATCAGATTCATAGCCCTTCCTCCCGTCGATCCACCACCATCAAAGTTATGGAAATCCCTTGAAAAGTATGTTTCCGTGCTGATGGAGAGTTATAAATCCCACGTGAAAGATGCAATTATTGACCAAGTACTGCCAAACACAACTTCTTCACTCGCTGAATTAGTCGTTGATATGTTTTGCTCTTCAATGGTTGATGTAGCAAATGAGCTTGCAATTCCTTCATATGTGTTCTTCACCTCTGGTGCAGCCTTTCTTGCAATCATGCTTCATCTCCCAATTCACTATTCCCAAGCTGGAAGGGAATTCAATCATTCAGATCCTGATTCAATCGTACCAGGCTTCAGGAATCGTGTTCCCACAAGGGTTCTGCCATCTTTTGTTTTTAACAAAGAAGGTGGCTATGAATCATTTCTCAATCATGCCTTACAATTCAAAGAAACAAAAGGAATCTTCATCAACGCATTCTTAGAGTTAGAAACTAATGCTATTGAATCTCTACGATCTGCAAATGAAACCCACCCATTTACCCAATTGGTCCATTGATCAACCTGGGTGGCAAAAGAAGACCTGATCCTCATGATGAGAAGATAATGAAATGGCTTGATGATCAGCCCCCTGCTTCTGTGGTATTTCTCTACTTTGGAAGCATGGGCACTTTTGAGAAACCTCAACTAGTAGAGATAGCCAAAGCACTTCAGAAGAGTGGCAAGAGATTCTTGTGGTCTATAAAGCAGCCAGCCTCAAGGAGGGAATTCGCCATGCCAAGTGACTACACAAATCTTTCTGAGGCTCTCCCAGATGGGTTCATTGAACAAACACAGGATATAGGATTGGTGTGTGGTTGGGCACCACAGGTAGAAGTTTTGGCTCATTTATCTGTAGGGGGGTTTGTGTCTCACTGTGGGTGGAATTCCATACTAGAAAGTGTATGGCATGGTGTCCCCATTTTGACATGACCTGTTTACGCTGAGCAGCAAATTAATGCATTTCAGTTAGTTAAAGAATTGGGATGTTCAGAGGAGTTGACATTGGATTACAAGTGTGAAAATGGAGATAAGCTCGTGATAATGGCGGATGAGATTGAGAAGGCAATAAGACATTTAATGGACGATCAAAATCCACTGAGAAAGAAATCCAGAAAATTGGGAGATATTAGCAGAAAGGTGATGAAAAATGGGGGATCATCCTTCGTGTCCGTAGGTTGCCTAATGCAAGATATTTTGGCAAACAAGAGGTGATTTGAAAAATTGTCCACTAAAATATTCTACTCTCTATTGTATCTTCTGAAAAACACTCATATAAACCCCCAAAGCATGGTGTTTTACCAGATGTTTTATCAAAGAATTCTTCATTAGAGATTGTAAGTTAATCCTTTATTTAGTCTCCAGCCAGAACTGTTTTTAGTACCATAAACTTGCCCTTGTGATTCAAGAAGAATGACTCTTTCTGTATCTTCTTTTTAGGCTAAAGTTAGCAGCTCTTTCTTTACCCCATTTTCTTATCCTTTTCCAACCACTTTCCCTACTTAAAAGTTTGATCCATCATTAGGATAATGAACAATACCAGGTTGCATTATATTTGTACAATTAGTAACTCACTTTCCAAGTAGAGAATAAGGCACGGAAGATAACTTGTATCCTGAAGCATAAAACTGTGAAATTAAACACTAGCTACTTTCTTCTTGATAATTAATAGTGCAACACTGCAACTCGATAATAAAGATGTATAATAGATTTTCACATATAAACAATGCAGCTAGAGAATAAAGCTTCTCTCAATTGAGCTTTTACCAAAGGAGTGTTATGTTGATCTCAACAGAAAAAGAACCTCAATACATGTTAATGGAATTACAACTATTTTGTCTCACCTGCATACCACGGGAAAAGCCAGGGATCTAACCTAGCACAGATCCTATCAATAACGCATTTCCCAGAGTTTCTGTGTCATATATGATTGAGTTCTATTTTCTAGAGACTAGAATGTACTAAAAGGAACGAGCAAGCCGTCCTAGCGAGGATTCGGAATGTTCAAACTAGTGCAAACACGTGGGAGAGAGAGAATTCATGGGAATGTTACCTTTTCCTCAAAATGTGCTATTTCACTTTCTTCAATTGAAATATTCTTTATGCATGCCTTTAGCCATGAAAAACTGTATATTAAGTAGTCTAATGGCTTTCCGTAAAGTAGATACAAAATCACAGACGTGTAACTTTTCATGCATAGTCATGGTAGACAAGGAATAGGATAAACTTCTTGTTACTGTGACCATGCAAACCAGACATACAAGTATTTGATATGAACTAGTAATAACTGTCAATCATAAAATTTTTGGCATTAAGAATGCGCAGACAGTGGTACTAATAACCACCTTTAATTTTCAGCCAAGTGGCAAAGACATCAGAAACGCTATGAAACATTCTAACAATGGTGTTTGGACAACTCCATACATCTCATGCCACACAGAATATGAAGGCCCATTCCTAGAAAATAAGAGAGATTTCATTTGAGAAGAACCTATTTCAGGGTCTGACACTGAAATACCATTTCTAAGGTAGTATGTCAAACAGTTAAGGACTGGGGTAATTATCATTTTCTGTCGTCGTATTTTTTACAAGGTACAGCCTTTTTTGTCCAGGAGCCCTTTTCCCTAGGTGTATTCTTGTACCATTTTTTGGACTTCCTGAACTCAAGAACTAGCCACACTAGTCCATACCAACATCTGTGGCAGGGCTCTTCAGACCTTCGCACTCTCCCTCTGCTCATGCACTTTGCTCCGGAAGGGCACATTGGTCAGAATCCAGTTTATCAAATTCAAGGACAGGACAGATTTTCACTGCAGATGTGGTGATGAGTAGTAATTTGGTTTGTTGAAAGTATTAAAGACTTACAAAGTTTTAGAAAAAACAATGAGGACAAGAACCTTGTTAAGAATATAGTTTAAGGACGAAAGCATTATACTTGGTGAAAGGAATGTCTCATTAAAATAACATAATATAGAATATATGGAAAGATGGCAGATGTAATGGCATGTACCTTACTTTCTTTAAGATAAATTATGACATAAATGCAGACATATCTTGTGATCTCAGCATTCCATTGTTCTCTCCACTGAAATAAACGGGCATAGGACAATGTAGAGGAGCACAAAGATACAAAAACAGGTAACAAACAGAGTCGAATATATTCTTATTCCAAATAAAGCAATATTCTATAAACCAAGCCACGTGTTACAACTAGTTAAACTCAATATAATTTAGCATATATAAAAATTCATAAAAAAAATTTTATGGAATCTTAAACAGCCAGCTTGAGCTGACTTTTAGTAGATACAAGTAATTGGAGGTTTAAACTGAAAAAATAGATAAATCGGTAAAAACAATGTTCAAAGTACTCCAAGCCATTACAATTTCTGCAGGAAACCAACTAAAGGTATCTTCAGTTGTACATATTTATCTAATAGGCAGGATTTCAATACAAAAGAATTAGAAAATCACACAGATAATGCAAAGTTCAGCAGATGAAGACCTTAAATACTATAACCTTAATCAGCAACAGCATTTCTTACCAGAGAGGGAAAGGTAGAGATAATTGAAAGATGAAGCAGCTTATTCAATGATCAAAGACACTTTAATTTCTAGCAAATACAAAACAGCATTTTATTTTGAGGATAATACATACCTAATCATGAGTACTCTTAAAATCTGTGTTTTATTGAGCTCCACATAAATTTCATTGCCATTTACCACCATAAGAGAGCAAGAAGTATTATAATTCAAACTGTGCAACATGGACAAAAATGAAACTCATATACCTTATGGGAAACAGCAAAAAAGCTCATTAAGTTGCCTTCAGCATTCTGAACATCCATATTGACATTGTACTCACTGCTCTTGGTGACTTAAACCTATAATCTGCATTCCACATAGGACACCACACATCATGAAAAACTTCAAAAGGTAAAATAATAATAACTTGAACACAATAACAGAGAGAGTAACAATAGGAATTTACAACTTACGCGACTTCAAAATATTGAGCACTGTACATTTTAGTCAAATTTACTATTGAAACATCCATAAGCTCAGACATCATCACACTTAATCAGCAAAGAATCTGGCATCCAGACTACACATACGATCAAAAGAATACGAGCAGCTGTTGGTAAGCCTCAAAGAGTGTTTCCATCAACTGATCACTGTTAAAAATAAAGCAGTAAAAGAAATACTTGAAGTTTTTGTTCTGGAAAAAGGATCCAATAACTTGACTCAGATTGCATAACTGGGCAAAAAATGATAGGAAACATTCATGCTAAAGAAGAGATTAGAAATTTCAATAACCATTAGTCCGCATTACCTTACCGTATCCATCTTGCAGTGTTAATTAATAAATACAAGATCTTTCCACATTGCATTCCAATTGGAAAAAACATAGGAGGAGGATCTCTGTCGTGCAGGAACAGAAAATCTTCACTCCGTGAACTTTGAGAACCAGAATTCTTGCAACTCCATAGAAGACCTATAACCAGCATCTTTCATGTTGGTAGTCAATTGTCCCAAAGTTCGGTATATCTCAGAACAGTTTGGATGGTTTTCACCTCTAGATGTGAAGCAATGTGGATAACCAGAGATATCAATCCAACTGCAGCCAATCTCCTTTGTAAAACCATCTTCCCTCATTCCTCTTCTCACCTTATTTACAAATTGCCAGTTTCCTTCTGCAGCATAAATATTTGAAAGAAGCACATGATAACCTGTCTTCGTTTTTTCTCCAGCCATTAGAAGCAACTTATCAGCAACAATTTTTCCTAATTCAAAATGTCTGTGAACTATACATGCAGAAAGAAGAGAACCCCAGAGTACCGGAACATTGTACTCATCACCCAATAATTTAACATACTCATATGCCTCAAACACCCTGCCCACTCTACCTAACATGTCAACAAGACAAGCATAGTGTTCCAACAATGGTTGCAACCCATGCTCTTTGTTCATTGACTCAAACACTTGAAGTCCCTCAGTAACTAGTCCAGAGTAATTGCAAGCAGACAGGGCAGCTAGAAAGGTAACGCCATCAGGTTCAAACCCAAATTCCTTCAAGGAATTGAATAGCATAAATGCTTCATGACCCATCCCATGTTGACCATAGCCCAATATCATATTCGTGCATGTAACAGAATTTTTCCTAGGGGATCTTTTAAACAATCTTTCAGCATAGTGGATTGCACCAGTTTTTGAGTACATGTCCACCAGAGCAGAGGTCACAAAGACATTATCATCCAGGAAGTTACGTATAATGAAACCATGGAAGAGCTTACCCAGACTTAAACTTCCTAGCTGACTACATACAGGGAGAATTGATGACAACGTCACAGTTGTAGGAGATACTTTATTTTCAAGCATCTGCCAAAAGATGGCCAAAGATTGTTCAATTAACCCATTATGTGTATAACCAGATATCATTGCATTCCATGTGGCTTGATCCCTGTTGTTTGAGCAGTTCATGACAAAGATTCTTTCTGCTGCTCCTACCATACCAGATTTAGAATACATGTCCATTAGATAGGTATTCATCCCTTCAAATTGGATCCAATGCCTTAAAATGTATGCATGAGTCTGTTTTCCCATTTTACCATCTCTTAAATTTGATGCTGCAGAGAGCATAGCAGTAATTGTCACAGCATCAATCGCAAATTCTTGATTTTGCATTTCTTTTACAAGCATCAATGCCTCATCATCCATTCCATTCTGCACAAGAGCAGAAACCACAGTATTCCAAGAAATAATATCTCTCTCGTGCATGGTAGTAAAACAGTGAAATGAGTCCTTAATATTACTGCACTTGGAGTACATTGAAATTACTGAATTTAAGATGATAATACGTGAGATATAAGAACTCTTAATCAGATAAGCATGTAGCTGCTGAGCAAAGTCCAAATTTTGCAACTGGGATGTTGCAGTTATAGCTGAAAGAAAAGTCACTTCATCAATGACAACAGATTCTGGTACCTTCAGAGCTTTAAGAAAGAGATCAAGTGCCTCAATGGGAGAAGAACTCTGAACATACCCACCAATCATAGAGTTCCAAACCTCTGTGTTCCTTTCCAAGCAATTGTCAAAAATTCTTCTAGCAATACTCAGACAAGTAAGCTCAGCATACATGTAAATTGCTGAACTCACAACAAACAAATCATCAACATATCCCTTTCCCAGTTTCAAGACAAAACCAAAAAGCACATTAGCAATCTGGAGATCAACCATTAAAGAAGCAGCTGGGAAAACATTAACAAAACTAACAGCACTTGGTTTTATACCAGCTTTTATCATCATAATAAAATGAAGAAGTGCTTCAGCTGGTCTTCCCACTTTCAAATACCATGAGATTAAAGTGTTCCACGCAACTACATTTCGCTTGGGCATCATATCAAATACCCTTTTCACCAGTTTGCAACTAGATAAACTATATGTGTTCAAACAAGAAGCATACATATTCAAGAGAGAATTATGCACAATTCTACCTGGGTTAGTGTCCGAACATAAAATATGACAATGCACTGCCTTGCCTATTCTGAATTCCATCATCTCCGAGCAAGCTTTGAGAACAGACGAGAAAGTATAAGGATCAGGCTCAACTTTGTGCAACACACTACCCCACTTCATTTTGGAATACAAGGCAATTGCTTCATGATGCAGGTTATTGCAAATATACCCAATGATCATGGCATTCCAGACAACAGTAGTTGGCTGAGGAATATCAGCAAACAGTTGGCGTGCAAGGTCTAGTTGGCCTTCTCTGCATAGCTTACTCAACCGGTATCGAATTGTTTTGGGCTTTTCACAATAATTCTCCTGGTAATAACATTGGCTAGGGTCTTCAAAACTGCAGTGCTGATCAATGTGGTGATAAGAGATTGTGCTTTGTACTGATGAAACATATGCGGGGTTTCGGTACTGGTAACAATCGGCTGCCTTGGCGGAAAATGAGAGTGGCAGTGGCAATGGCAATGGCAATGGCAATGCAGAAGAAGACATGGTCAGCAAACGCATATGGATAAGTATCCCTTTAGATATTTGGATTTGGCAAAGTGGAGTAGGAGGGGTTCTTTTACTTGGATTAGAAATCAAATGTACATGCCCTCAGGGCATAGACGGGCAGGTAAGGCAGGCGTGACGTTTGGTTCAAAGGTAGGCGAGAGTTCAAATCTCGACAAAGGCATTGTCCCGAAGTAGTTTAGCAAGTAACTATCTCGACAAAGACAATGTCCACTTTGTACACATGCCACGATTTATAATTCACTAGCACTAGGAACCTTTGTGACCAATGGGAATTGTTTCGTCCACAAGAGACTTTCCCTTAGACCAAAGAAATCAAAGGTACATTGACAATTCATTTTCAGACTTTCCCTTAGACCAGAGAAATCAAAGTTACATTGACAATTCAATTAAATTGCAACAAAACCAAGTCAAGCATACATCATGTCCATTTGGACAAAAGATTTTCAATTATAAAAAACTGAAACATTATTATATATATTTAAAGCAGATTGCCAAAGGCTTTTTAGTCAAATACTTCACTGGCATAAAAGGTCTTTGCGACCAATACGAATTGTCTCGTCTGCAAGAGACTTTCCCTTAAACCAAAAAAATCAAAGGTACATTGACAATTCATTTTCATGGAATCATAGGTAAACTAACTAGTCAATTAAAGTGCAACAAAACCAAGTCAGATTGCTAGAGGCTTTTTAGTCAAATACTTCACTGGCACAAGGGGCCTCTGTGACCAATGGGAATCGTTTCGCCCGCAAGAGACTTTCCCTTAAACCAAGAAAAATCAAAGGTACATTGACAATTCATTTTCATGGAATCATAGGTAAACTAACTATTCAATTAAATTGCAACAAACCAAGTCAGATTGCCAAAGGCTTTTTAGTCAAATACTTCACTGGCACAAGGGGCCTCTATGACCAATGGGAATTGTTTCGCCCGCAAGAGACTTTCCCTTAAACCAAAAAAATCAAAGGTACATTGACAATTCATTTTCATGGAATCATAGGTAAACTAACTATTCAATTAAATTGCAACAAAACCAAGTCAAGCATACATCATGTCCATTTGAACAAAAAATTTTCAATTATCAAAAACCGAAACATTATTATATATATTTAAAGCAGATTGTCAAAGGCTTTTTAGTCAAAATGATTCCACATGTTTGAGTCAAAACGTCGTTTGATCCTTTATATTTTTTTTTCAACAATTAAGGTCCCATATCAATTTAAAGGCCGCCATTGAGATCCATACCACCCAAGCGGAGCGCACCTTAGCAAATCCGTATATATATATATGCAGCAAAATTTTTGTTATCATACTCTACCTCATCTATCAACCCCTCTGCCAGAACGATCTCTTTATCATGCTCTACCTCGTTGGATATTGATATTGATATCCTAAGCTTTTACGGGTTTGTTACAACTCTATGCACAAGACTCTTTATAATCTCATTACACATTATCTACATCAAAAAAATATCCGTTGATTCTGTTCTTTCAGATAGCATTAAACAAGAAATACTAGTATTAAAAAGTACCTGCATCTGATCACCAACATTACCAACAAAGGCGTTTGATATTAAAAAAAATTTTGCTACATTTTTTTTAAAGATTAAAATGTAAGAACGATTTTACACTTAAAAATTTCTCACAAGTTTGTCATGTGACCAGCGTCGCCATGAAAATGGCCGGAATTAGGTGTGTGAACCTTTATGGCTACCCGTAAATTGATATGGGATCTTAATGACTTTAAAAAAAAAACATGAGAGATCTAACAATGTTTTGACTCAAACATGTGAGACCATTTTGGTTAAAAGCCCGATTCCCAAAATTTCGAAAACATTCATTTTTTATTGCTTTCTCAATTCTCAATATATTATGTCAAATAATAGTTTTCTCCAATATTTTTAGATTTTGAAATTTAATAACTTGATGATAAGTCTCTTTTTCTCCTACTATTTTTAATTTAAAATTTTAATAACTAATATTAAAATCTCTTTATCTTTTCCAAACTTATCCCCGTATTCCTATAAAAATGAATCATTTCTTTATTTGTATTCACCTACATTCATAGCCTCTTTTTCATCATGTACTCAGTTTTTTTTTTAATTTAAAATTTTAATAACTATGAAAATGTCTTAATATCTCTCATGACTTATCCTCATATTCCTATAAAAATTAATCATATCTTTCTTCTAGATTCTGGATGAGCCACCTATACATATAAATTATTTTTCTCAAAATCTATCTATATGTAATTAAAATTTTAAAATATTGAATAGATTACAAACAATGTATAAATCTCTTTAACTTCTTGCATGCACCAATCCACTTCTTTTAAATATTATTAAACTTTTTTATTTCTTTAATCTTCCCATTAAAAAATTAATCTACTTATATTAAACTCTTCAGCTTTTTTAATTTTTCTTAAAAGAAAAAAATTATTCACTTTTATCTAGACAACTAAAATTTGGCATCTAATTTGTGAAAAAAAATAAAATAAAATTGAAATACACGGAAAAAATAATTTATCTTAATTAGTATTGTATTCAATGAATCAAGGCTATCTACATCCAAATATGCAATACCTTCCCATCTTCCCTCTCAGTTCACATTCAATGTATAAAATACCTATCTTTGCTCTATCAAAGTCGACTTCTTCTCTTCTAGAGTTAACAACCAAATACGACTCCAAGTAACTTTCAACGTCTATCACATAGGTGAGCATGCCAACATCGCGACAACACAAGATTGTTGCCTTAATTAGAAAACAAGGCTCAAAAGTATGTTGTTTTAATCTCCATTTGCACAATTGCACTCTTTTTCTTTTTTTTTTTGTAAGAGTTTTGATATGTAGATATGTAAATTAAGAAATTAGTACTCAAAAATATTAAAAATTATTATTTTAATTTTCTGAAAAAAAAAACTCGTGCCAAGCTAGTTGAAAGGAAATGTAGAGGGTAATGCTAAAGAGTGCACAATTAAATCACTAACAGTCAAAGTTAACGCTCAATATCTTATTTTATTTTATTTTAAAAAAATTTCAAGAAAAAATTATTTTTTAAAATATATTTTATATATAGTATCCTAAAGGATAAACTAAATTTTAGAAGTATTAGATCAAATTTATTATTTATTTTAAATAAAAAAAAGATAACCGTTAACTTTGATAGTTAAAGACTTAACGATACACTTTATAGCATTTTG
>JAOXNR010000032.1:14414081-14452894 GCA_028571225.1 Parsonsia alboflavescens | reverse complement strand
TTGTGAAATACAAATATAGAAAATTGTTATGTGAATTATTTATTATATATTATATTTAATATTTGAGAGAAATTTTACTGAAAAAAATATAACTATTAGATGTAGAAATAAAAAATAAGTTACTAATGGTTGAGTTGGTTAGAGTCCTTTGGCTCAAATATGAGGTTCAATGATTGAAACCTATTGTAAGGAAAAAAAATTTATTTTTAAGGATTTACATTCAAGACCAATGAAGTAAAAAATAAAATAGTGGAGGACCAAAAAAGATTTTAAAAAATGGAGGACAAAAAATGACAATTTACCTTATAAAATCCCTAAAATATCCTCATTTGACATGTCAAAAAACTTACAAAAACATGTTTTCTGGTCATTTGAACCAATTGTGTTAAAAAAAAAAAGGAAGGTGGAGGACCAAAAAAAAAAAAATTGATATCTACCAACTCGCAAAAAAAAAAATATAATAAATGGTGGAGAATAAAAATAAATAAATAAAAGAAAGGTTTTGAACCAAACTTCTAAAAACAAAAAAGGTGGGAACTAAACTAAAAGTACCAATCTTCCTAGATTTAAATTATTGAATAAATTTAGAAGGACATTTTCTCTTCATTTTCTTTTACTTAACTCTTCATAACTATCTCTTCATCTTTTTAAGCACATAAATAACAAGGAGTGATATACAAATGTCTAACAAGAAATCAAAACCCTTGAAAGAGTCCTTATTAATCTACCAATAAAATGGTTCAATATCCACCTCACACTTCCTCAATCTACTGCTTCCTTTGCTCCGTACATCTCTATAGGTAAATTTTTAATCTTTAATTTCTCTATCACGATATTAAATTCTTTTCGATATCGAAATTCAGATAAGATTTATAAAACAATAAATAATAATAAAAAAAAGTAATTTGAATGTATTTTTAGTTTATCAATACATATTAATTCATTTGCGAAAGTAATTGGTTGTTTAAGGACCATACCTTTAGTCAGTTTACGTTTTGGTCCTTAACCTTTTTTTTTTATCATGTTGGTCCTTAAATAAATTATTATCAGACAACTTGGTCCTTCGAATCTTATTCTTTAAAAAAAAAACCATCGAAAAATTCAATCAACAATCTCTTAATCAAATTAATAGGGACAAATTCAATACTACGCTAATCAATTTGTCAAAAAGGGGTATAAACTAAAATTTTCTTGAGCTAAATTCAGATTTTTGGTCCAACTAAATTCATTTTCTTGCTGAGCCAGAAATCGAAATTTAACTCAACAGAATTGCAGTTAATATCTGTGTTTGACTAATTGAATGACATAGTATTGAATTCGTCCTATTAATTGGGTCAGGTGGTTGTTGACTTGGTGTTTTCAAAAAATACGATTAGAAGAATCAAGTTGTCCAATGATAATTTGTTTGAGGACCAACACAAAAAAAAAGAGTTAAGGACCAAAGTGCAAAATAGATCAAAGATTAGGTCTTTAAATGTCCAATTATTCTTCATTTTTGCTTTAATTATTTAGCAACAACTTATGTACTTCTTTTTCTAGTGAAAATGATATAGACCAATTAATACTTTTTTTAATGAAAAAAAGGCCACATAGATAAGTTGATATTATTTTGAATTAATAGCATGACCATAAATTTAAATATTATCTTGTTAAACACAAAATTATAATATAATGTACTTTGAAATGCAACTTTGAATTTAAAAATTTTTAAAATTTAATTTGGTTGGAAGTATTTATCAACAAAGCAACGATAGAAATCATTCAAAAATTTACTAAAAAGTAAAAAGTTAATTAAAAAATGACTTTCACACAAGTTTTTCGAATGAATTAAAAAAAAAAAATTAAGTTTATTATTATGAAAATTAATAAATCTATTATATATATTTAAAACAGACTTCCAAACTTAAAAAAACTTCAATTTTTTCATTTATTATGAAACCCGAGGCATGCCACCACACCTATGTTCTTTTTAATTTTTGAATTAAAAAATACAATAAATTATATAACAAATATTGTAAGATAAATGATTCACTCAACCTTTTTGGTTTAATAATAAACTATATATATAATTAAATAATAATATTTTGGTTTAATAAATTCACTCGACCCTTTTCGGTTTAATAAGAAAAGAGTGACTTATGCAAAAAGACTTTTCCTATTTTACCTATATATTTTATAATACAACAATCATAAAAAAATTTAATTAAATATTATACCAAAGGATGATTTTTCATATTTTACCTATATAACGATCTCTTCCTCTACTACTTGAACAAATCCACTGAACCTATCTTTTTAACTTTTGACGTTCCAGACAATTGACTCTTTATTTTTCATTCTTCTATCTATAAATATGTAATTGTTCATTCTTCTACATCAATGGAATTTGCCCTTGTACGGTTCTCATAGGTGTACTTTTTATGGGTTACTCTTCCTATAAATTTCTAACTTGCTAATAATAGTTCATTTTTTTCCCTTTTCTGAATCATAGGAACAATAATTTCACTCAACCTTTTCTGAATCATATAAAATTCTATAAATTACATAACAATATTGTAAGATAAATGATTCACTCAACCTTTTCGGTTTAATAAGAGTAATTAAACAATAAACTATATATATAATTAAATAATAATATTTCGATTTAATAAATTCACTCGAACCTTTTCGATTTAATAAGAAAAGAGTGACTTATACAAAAAGACTTTTCTTATTTTACTCATATATTTTTATAATAAAACAATAATAAAAAAATTAATTAAATATTATACCAGAGGATGATTTTTCATATTTTACCTATATAACTATCTCTTCCTCTACCACTTGAACAAATCCACTAAACCTCATCTTTTTAACTTTTGACGTTCCAGACAATTAACTCTTTATTTTTCATTTTTCTATCTATAAATATTTGTTCATTCTTCTACATCAATGGAACTTGCCCTTGTAAAGTTCTCACAGGTGTACGTTTTATCGGTTACTCTTCCTATAAATTTCTAACTTGCTAATAATAGTCCATTTTTTCCCTTTTCTGAATCATAGGAACAATAATTTCATAAAATGTATAGGAAGTTATTTCCATGATTTTCTCTGTCCCATTCTCCATTGCATTTCGTTTCTTGACATCTCTATTTCCTGATTGCCTGCTGAGAAAGAACTAAGAATTTTGAAGGTAATCCTTTTCTTCTCCCGATTTTCTCCACTATGGGGCTTTTTTTTTTTTTTTTTGTTTTTCTTTTTTTGGTCAATAAGTGAGTTTTTTATGTAGTGATTGACTAACAATAAAATATATTTCTTAATTAAACTTATTTTTCCATAATTTTTTCTTGAATTTTTATGATGAATAAGATATTTGCAAAACTTTCATTAATATATAATATTATCAAAATTAAATAAATTACTGTCATAATAAATATGTAAATAGATAAATAAATTTATCAAAATCGATAAATATTATTTTATAATATTATACCAAATGCCTACTCAATGCACTAGTAGGATAAATTGTCAAATAGGTGGCTTTGACAGTTTTTTCCCTCTAATTCTTTTATTTTTATGTTCATAATAATTTTCATATTTAGAGAAATTGCCTAATATACTAGTAATAATGAATTATTTTTCATTTATTATTACTTTGCCAATATACCTAAATACTAAAGATAAAGATATATTTGAATTGAATCTATGCATATAAAAACAATAATTTGACATTATCTAAAATTACAAATCTATTTTTATTATTTTCCTATTTTTATAAAAATGTTACCAAATTTCAAAATTTTGCCATCATGGGAGGCGTCCGATTAAATCTGGAAAGGAATAGGATGTGGAAGTTTGAATCAAAATTTTATGGGATGTGTCGTTGTCCCAAAAATGAGATTTTTACCAAATCACCATATCATATTGTGACTTGGCCAAATTACAAGACGATGCGGTGTTTTAGACCAAATCGTAGTCTCAAGTGGTGATTTGGCCCACTGGCACCAAAGAATTTGATCAAGATGCCATGGGAGGAAGTGATTTGTTTTTTTTTCCGATAAAACTAAAATCAAGAAGAAGAGAGATACAGTTTTTGTCGAAGTCTAATGTCGTCGCTGGCCGCTGCCGTTGCCGCTGTGATTATCATTGTGCTGAGTATTCACATTACTCGCGTTCTCACTTGAATCCTTTATTGGATTTGCTTCTTCAACGTAATTGGTGTCGTAGCACGATTCGACATCGTCCAATAACTCCACAATCATAATCTCTCCATTCTCATTGTTTTGCTGCTATTGTTAGTGTCGATGATCTCGATAGTCTTATTCAAGATTGCTCTTTAGTGCATTAGCTGTGGCCTTATTTGTCACCGTATCTAATTTTCAACGTACATGATTTCACCCGTTCTTCAAGTGCCCAATTCAATTTCCCACTCTTCTTGATTTCTTCTTCTTCTTTTTATTTACATTTTGTTGGAGGAATCTTCTCGATTTCTACTTCCTTAGCTCTTATCACGCACCGAAATCAAAGCGTCAAGTGACCATGAATGTTCCCGACCAAAAAAAAAAAAAAAACAATAAATTTTTAGTGCAAAAGGGCTACTTGCAAGGCGATTTGCTTATTCTTTGGCCCATCAGCAATCTAATCACCATTCAAAAATATAATTTACATCAAATGACAATGCGATTTCTTGCGAGGTGGTGCTTTTCTACCAAATCGTATTTCAAAAAGACGATACATTTTATAAAATTTCAATCTAAACTTTCACACTCCATTATCTTTCCAATTTATTGGGATACCTTGTGATGGCAAATATTCCAATTTTCACAATTAAAAAATGTACCAGATTCTCGTTTAAGGTGTTGGTATTCAATATAGTTTTAATAAAAAAAAAAAATTGTTGCTAGATGATTTTAATTGCTTCGTATATTTTTCTTCATAATTTTTTTGATATTTTTTATTTTATTTAATGTCAATCGTTAACAAAGCAAGACGAAAGATTAGAATGACGGGTTGACCAACTGATAATGGACGAGGACAGGCAGTAGGGATGAATTAACCATGGTAGATTGTTTACAGATACTGAGCCCACAAATGAGACTATAGTAAGTCGAAGCAGTGAACCTGCAATATTTTATAAAATGACCCAATTTCACCGGTATATTTTACACCTATGCTACTTGCCACTGCATGCTCTCCAAACTAGCCGTTTCCTTCTTGCCTCCTTTTGATTTCTTGGAAACAAAACAAAGTCCTTTGCTCTGAGATCGAAATTGGAACCTTTTCTGAAGAGAAATTGAGGCGGAAAAAGATGGACGAAGAAGAGATTGAGAAAGCAGTAATTGCTTATTTGAAGAAGAAGGGTTTCAAGCAAACTGAATTAGCATTCCAAGAAGAGCAACAGCAGCATCATCATCTCAAATCGTCTACCACAACTAATGCCACCAATACTAGCAGCAACAACAATAATTCTTCTTCGAATTCCAACTCTGCTAATTCGCAAACCGACCCAGATATTGCTCTACAAATCTTGTCGTTCTCTGCTGAGTAATTTACAATCTCACTCTCGGTTATACGTGGTTTTTCGTTTTCAAAGTTTTGATTTTTTTTTTGTTTCTTTAATTTGAAAATTCAATTGCGCATTTGGCTTTTGAGTTAAGTTTGAACTACTCGTACCATCTTTTGGAGTTTAAATGTTTTGGAATTCTGTTTCTGATGGGGAAATTGGTGTTTCTCTAGGATCCGGCATAGGAAAAGATGTTTTTTTTTTCCTTTTTTCCCCTGGGGTGGGTAGTAGTAGTTGTGGTTTTGCTACCGGTTTGAATTGGCGCCCCTTCTCCTACTTGGGGAAAGCAATACCGGGGTACGTGCGTGCGTGTCTAACATATATGGTTTTTTGTTTTATTCCTAATAAATTTTCTTATTCTTGGCGCTTTTTCAGATTGGAGAATAGCCCAGCTCAGTACCATGATGGATATAGCAAGCTTCGTACCTGGTCCTATAGTTCTCTGGATTTGTACAAGGTAAAGTTTTCAGAATGAAAATTATGAGTATATTCCATGAGAAATTGGGAAGTCGGAATATCTGCATGAGCATTTTATAGATTAGGACAAGAACAACAAATTAGTAATGTGGCTTTGTATGACCGATGTTTCAGGTCTATGTTATTGGGTAGAAAGTGTGGGAAACTCTATACAGAAATTGGCAAGTTACAGTCAAAGGCCAAGTGAATTATAAAAATATTAACATATGGGTTGTGTTTATCTTGCGAACAAAATGTCCAAAATCAATGGTTAATAAACTTGTAAACAAAGGGTCCAGGTTTGCAAGATATTTACTAATCTTTTCTGGGCAGGATTAGATTCAGTATAGAGTCCTTTTTAGAGAATAAGGAAGCTGAATGTTGCTTAATTCAGTGGTTGATGATTTGAAAAACTCCATCAATTTTTCATTCATGTCTCTTTCCCATTTTGTTCACCGAGATCCTGATTCTTTGAATATTTAATATGGACAGGGCAGTGAGATGAGGTAAGCTTATTCTTTATCTGGCCAAAATATATATGATGATAATTGTAAATCTTCTAGTAAATAGTCATTATGTACAAACAGTTTCAAAGAAATATAATTTGCATGAAAAGAAATATCTTTTTTCTGTCAATCATATGGTACTCTAAAAACTTAAAAGTCTTGTCCAAACTTTATCTTCAATGATCTGTCCATGTCTGATATATATTATTCAAAGAGCATATTCTTGAACCCTCGTTCCGTCAAACTCACAATTTCGACTTTAGGAATATTCAGCAGGGGTTTTATTTCTCCAATTTAAATGAAAAAGTGAATAAAGCAAGTGGCAAATGCTGAGGCCACCTTTTTTTTTTTTTTTTTTTGACATTTCAATTCTCATGTGCTGTGTCATAACAATTTCATCATCATTACTTACACATTTTGACATGAGTTATTTCGAAAACATTGGTTGGTTTTAGTTGATTTCAAATTCTTCAAGATAAATTATGTTTCTTATTAACTATGCATTTCTTCTGTGTCCTGACTGTACATGAAGTTACTCTCATGGTTCACTATAGAAATTTTTAGCCATTTTGAAGATAAACTTGCCTGTTAAAAATTGCTGATGTTCAAATGCAGCATGAGTTGCTTCGAGTTCTCTATCCTGTATTTGTCCATTGTTTCATGGATCTTGTTGCAAAAGGTCATCTCCAAGAAGGTAACTTTTTCCTTTTTTTCCATTGTCCAGTGTTGTTTTTCTTCCTCTTGGTGAATCTTTTTAGAGTTTATTGTTGAAAATACTGCTTGAATTTCAGCAAGAGCTTTCTTTAATAGCTTCCGTGAAGATCATGAGATGATGCATTCACGAGACCTTCAAAAATTGGAAGGTGTTCTTTCACCTTCTCACCTTGAGGTGAATTTTGATCTTATTGCATTCTGCTTATGAGGTTTTGACAAGTTCAAAGTCTGAATGCAACTACTTGTTACTCATTCTTCGTTACTATGCAGGAAATGGAATTTGCACATTCTATGAGACAAAGCAAAGTTAACATAAAAATATGCCAGGTTCTTTCTTGATAATCTTCAAATAGATATTACGTTGTTTAAGATAAGCTCTATGTGCCTCTGCCATTCTATGAGTCTCTTCCTTTTTGCGTATGGCATCGCCACTCCCCTTGGCAGCATCCACTAATTCGGAACTTAATTTGAAAGCCATATTTCGACCCGGACGTTTTCGGGATGCCACTAATAACCAACGAATGGCAAGTGCTTTTCCTTACATGGATCCTATTTCAATGGGAACTTGATGAGTCAATTTCCTTGTTATGGGATCCTTTATCTTTGTTTTAAATCATTGGGTTTAGGCATTACTTCGGTGCTTCTTAATCCTTTCAAAATGGCAGCAACATACCCCTTTTTGTGATTTCCTTTTATCAAAGAATCCTACGGACCAACCCACCTACCTGGCTTCTTAGATTTAAGGTGATTTGTGTCTCCACCCCAATGATACTATTGTTCCGTACCATTATGGGAGAAGATCAAGAACTCAAGAAAAATCTTTTCTCTAGTGCAGCATTCAATAAGCTCTCAGCTTTCTGGAGCCTGAACACAGCATTCCAGAGTGAACCTAGCCACTATACACATCTCATATATACATATTTAGCAATTCAGATTTGTGTGGCTTTACTTCACAGTGAGAATACAACTTGCAATACTAAAACCCAATAGCAATCAGCATTTTCTTCATTGGTTTTCTTTCTCTCTTATTATTATGGAACTTTAATTTGAACTTATGTGTGCAATGGGTAGTCATATCCAATCAATTTGAGTAGACCAAATTAAGCCCAATGCCTTACTGCTTGCTGCATTGGATGCAGCTGACATACTGGTTAAAAACTTTTTTTTTAAAAAGAAACTCTTTATGTAGTGTTTTGGCATTGAATTGCTAGATGCTTCCTTAGACAGAGTATAAAAGGACCAGTTTATTAAATATGGTTATCTTCTATTATAGGTTGTTTGTCTCCATTTTCCAGTTACATATATCTGTGATATGAATGCTTCCACATCGTTTATGGAGATTTGCATGTCTTAGATTACTTTTTAGTACTTGGAAAATTCTTTCTTATGAAAGATTCTTAGGTTCTTATGATGGTTCTTCATGTTCACCTTAACAACTAATTTCCTTCCCTATTAGTTTTTGTAAATTTGATTTAATTTTGGCAGTACTCTTATGATCTGCTGTTGCAATACTTACACAAGACTCAATCGATGACAATGCTTGGACTCATAAATGAGCACATCAACTTTCAAGGTGCATAATGTCCCCACCTTCTCTCTGTGTATCTTTGTTGTTGTTGTCCTATGGCTATCTATCTTATTGATAAATTTTCACGTGATCTAAAAGCTTAAGTTGATAGAGGGTTGAATTTAATTACTTAACATGTTCCCTCACGTGTAAGCCAAATACAAAATTTTAATAATAGGCCCAACAAGTAGATAATAATAAATAATTTGTGGTGGCAATGGGAGTCAAACTTAGATCTCCACCATGATAAATTTCCACATATCTAGATGCTCTAAAAGCTTAAATTTCTACCTGTTCTAAATTTATCCTTATGAGGAGAATTTTAATTCCTCGGCAACTGAAGATTTATTTTGTTGCCTTTTGAGGTTGGATTTTCTCCTTTTGCAACTTAGGGTTTGTTTGGTGTTTTTTGAGTTTGAGTGTTTTCTTCATCGCATTACTAAAAAGAGGACACATTTTCCCTTCTCTTGTGTTACCACCATTGCTGTCTATTTGAGGTTGAGTTTTCCTCCCACCGCAGTTGGCTAGATTTTTCCAAATTCGTATGGTTTTTCAGGTTTCTGCCCATTTATTTCATGTTCAAGAGGTCAAGTTTTCTCCCTCTTTCTTCACCACAGCCGCCACCAACACCAAACCCATTGCTTGACTGCTCATCTACCTGCTGCCAGTGACGATTGCAGTAGTGTGTGGCTCTCTTGTGCCACCTACTCTGCTGTTGCTCTTCCACATACTGGCATCTGTGAGCTCACTGGCCACTGCATGGTGGTGCCGATTCCACCCTCTGTTGCGCCTCTTCTTTGGGTTCTTGTTCATTCTGCCTATGGAAGGTTCTATTTTGGAGGCTTGGTGTGTCTTTTTCTCGATCTGCTTCTTTGTGGTTTTTCCTTGCCAACAACCTGCTTCGTTTGGGCTTTCTGTCTATCAAGCTTAGTTCTTCTACCCAAATTAGTCATGTGAAGCAGGAAGGTGCTGGTTATACACAATGAGATTCTTACAAAACGGTAGATACTATAGACTTGGGTAGCCCCTTGATCTCGGAAGAAAATTGGCATCTTTGTCCAGCAGCTTACAACACTGTTGCTTTTTCCCCGCTGATGATTTCATATATTAGTTTGCAAGTTGCGCATTTGGGATATCTGTTCACCAACTTGAGAGAGAAGGTTGACAATTATGTTAACTATTAAATTTTAGATAGGATTATAATTGATTTGGTTAATCTAAGATTGATTAGTAGTTACTTATTTGGTATCATTACTGTTTTGGTATCCTATATATATATATATGGTAATGCTATAGAGTGCTACGCAACACATCTTATGGAGTGCTCTAGTTAAGTCTATAACCCTCAAAGTTAATGGTTAATTGTTAAGAAAAAATAAATTCTTTTATAAAAAATTATTTTTTCAAATATTTTTTATAAACTAAACCCTAGGGGTACTTATTAAATTTTAATTTATTTTTTTTTTAAAAATAAGACAGTTGACCGTTAGAGATTTAAATGGCACACTTTATAAGGTGTGCTCCGTAGCACTCTATAGCATTTCCGTATATATATATACATATATATATATTTAATTCTTTCTTGATAAGAAGAGATATTTCTCCCAAATCCTAAAATTCTACATTGACAAACAAATTCTCTTCTCTTTTTCCCTTTCTTCATTGACAGTTTCTCCTGGACAGCCAAGTTCAATTTCTGATGAAACTGAAGTAGTAACAATCATGGGGAGTGGGCAGGATGCAGCCAATCTTATAAATCAGAAGGAAATCCATTGGGGGGTAAGTTGATGGATCAATACAACTTATTAAATTCACTTTTTAGTTATTAACCTTTACTAGTTATGAAGTGTGGTCTTCGAGGTTAAGGTTGAAGAGCACATTAAACAGCATAGAGCCTGGAATGTTTTTCTTATTATTCGTATACCATTTTTTCTGTGAAAAAGAATAATTTTATGGCCTTACAAGATCAGAGGCTTATGATTTTTTTATTGAATCTAGGAACTGAAATGACTGGAACATGAATCATATTGGATAGTTGCCTCAGTTGGAAACAGTTCTTTATTTAATTTTATTTTAAACTTTTTTGTTCTTTTGCACAAGATGGAATCATGTCTCGTAGTTAACCAGGAAATTATAATAAAGGGACACCATTAGCATTGTATGATTTTTTTAACCCTTTATCAGAAAACATCAGAACATTGCAAAATCTGTGAAGCATTGAATTGAACCTGTCCCATCACTAGTAGGTGAGAGAGAGGAAAGGGCAAAAATAAATAAAATATGTTAGCAAAAAGAGAAAGAACTCAACAAGAGGTGAACTTAACTTTTATGTGAATTCTGTGAACAATAGCATTTTTCATTTATGCTATCCTGCATTTTGGGGGTCTTTTTCTTTTTGAGCTTGCCCTTATTTTTCTTATCACAAATAAAGTGATGTAAGTAAGTTGTAACAGTTGCTTGAGGATTCTTTAGAAGAACGGTTGGAAAAGGTGGGGGGCTTGGTTCCAGATGCGGAAAAAGCTGATGGAGAGGCAAGGGAAGGTGAAACAGAAGAAAATAAGGTAAGATAAAGTGTCATGTTCCTGTAACTTCTATCTTCAGTACAGTTTCTTAAAATTTTGTTGTGTTCTTTCCAATCTGATTTCATCCCTGTATTATCTTAATATTCAGAAAAGATCAGTTGATGGAGGAAAACAAGGTGCATCCTTGAAAAAGTTGAAAAAGGACAAAGTTGCTGGTGCAACTGCAAAGACTTCCCGTACTGAGAATAGCTCGGTATCTGTTGCACCTCGTGTTAAACCAGAGCTCACTTTGCCATCAATGTACTTTCTCCAAAGCATTTTTTACACTCTTATTTGCTTGTTTTTACCAATCAAATTGTCTTACAGTGCACTAACAGAAAAGGGATAGATAAAACAATGGCAGTTTTTGTTGGTTTTGTTTTTGTTTTTTGCAATTATTTCATTAAGGAAAGGTTGAATTTAAATTAATAAAATACAGTACAGTACAGTGTTTTTTTCTAATGTTATTTAGTTATTAAAAGCTGATTGGAGGGTTATCTGTTCTGTTGCAAATCTTAGCTGCTATAATCTGTTTGACTGATGATGGATGTCAGTGTATCTTTTATATTTGAAATTTTTAGTGCTAATATGTACGAATAATGGAAGTTACATGCTTAATTTTCATTGTTCCAGTAAGGATTCGCATGAAGGTAACTTTGTGAAATTGTATCTTACTCTCCCATGCTCCTTCCTATTCCTATAATCTTTGAGGGAAAATTAAAAAAAAAGGGAACTAAAACAGTTTAGGAAAAGAGATGATACAACGGCCTTGCTCATCTGAGGTTTGACAAATTCTAGGATGTGGTGCCCTTGTCTGTACAAATTGGTTTATGCTCGTGGACTGTGTGGCAATGGACCAGCCGGTGAATGAATAATATAAATCTATGGTGCTACAACAAAAGGTTGATCATGAAACCCCATATATTTTTTGCTTCAATAGGAAAGTAAGTAGGAACTTGTAATATATCATATTAAAGGAGAGTCACATGCCTGGTGAAGAATTAGCAGCTTCAACTCCATAAACAGCACCAAAAGCTGTAAGGAAGCAGGAAGAGAAGGTAGTCTCTAAAAGGAGAATGCGAAGGAGCCGATGCTGTTGATTAGCTACATTTGTGAAGAGGAGAGATTCTTTTAAGCAGTAAAGACAGTTCGGCATCTGAAATTTGAAGCACTGTACTGAAGATATTTATGGATTTCTAGGATGTGGGGCTTGTTCACCATCTATCTGTTCAATTGACGTGGAATACTAAGATTTCTTTTGTGCTTTGTTTCTATGCATTTTAAGTGCTGCAGTTATTCAATCTAATAATGTCTTTGACATTTGAGAAGGGTTTTAGAAGTATGAGAATTATAGAAAAGAAAATTAATTGCACTCCAGAAGACTAAGGGTGTACTTGGATTTATTTTTAAATTTTTATTTTTCTGTTTTTGGGAATAATAAAGAAGAAAGTGTAAGGACAAGATTAGTGCTTTTGGTTAGATGAGTAATTTGATGTTAAGTGGGTCTTTTTGTTGGATAAATTAATAAAATATAGTCAAAATGATTAAAATATGTTATGGGGTTTTAGTAGTATGAGAATTATAGAAAAGAAAATTAATTGCACATTTGCACTACAGAAGACTAAGGGGTGTATTTCTAATTTTTGACTTTTTGTCTTTGATAATAAAAAGGAAGAAAGTGTAAGGATAAGATTAGTGCTGTTGGTCAGATGAATGATTTGATGTTAAGTAGGTCTCTTTGTTGGATAAATTAATAAAATGAGTGAAATATAGTGAAAATAATCAATATACATGTAATAATATTATTACTTTATGAAAATTTAACTTAACAATATTCAGAATTGTATATTTAACATCTACTGTGTGACCTGATGTTGAAATTTCAGATTTTGGCCACTGGAGGGAATTTTTGGAAAGGATTTGCTAATCTCTGTGCTTATTGTCCTATGTTTAATTGTATTGCAGATCTGCTGAGGTTGAGCATTCTATTTTCGAAGATCTTCGAAATCGTATACAATTGAGTAGTGCAGTGCTGCCCTCTGTCAGTTTTTATACATTTATTAACACACATAATGGGTATATCATGCAATTTTAAGAAGCTTTTGTTATAAGAAGTAAAAATAAGTATTTTTTTGCCCATATTGATCGGTTGCTAATTCCTATCAAACTTTACTCATCTTTCAAGGTTGAATTGTGCATCAATATCTCAAGATGGTTCACTTGTTGCCGGTGGCTTCTCAGATTCATCAGTGAAGGTATCTTGGGTCTCATGTCACTCATTATAAACATTTTCTAACTTCTGTTTTTGGGTGGTACTTGATTCTTTCTAAAATATGATTACATTTTCAGCTATGGGACATTGCAAAGCTTGGGCAACAAACTGGTCAGTGTGAGCCAACATTTTTCTCTGCTTAGACTCTAATGGTTGTTTGCCATAAATATGTGATTGGGAAGGGTGCTGTCTCTTTCTTCCTACAAATTGTTTGTTTCTTTTAAAGCACTAGATGGTTCATTTGGAGAAAAGCTAAGCTGCTGTGTGGATATGCCTTAATGTTATTGGTTAATAGAAAAGGAAAGTAGGTTTATCAATGAATCACACAATTTGCACCATAAAAAGGACCATCAGATTGGGCCAACTTGCTATAACAGCCTCAAAGTAGGTTTTGGTGTGGGGGTAGGGGGGTCAAGGGCTACTTACCATTGGTCCCTATGGTTTAGAATCCTGAACTGTACACCTCTTTATATCATACTTTCGTGGTTAATAAATGTAAGATATTGTTAATATGTAACAGATATTGCAATCTCGCTACATGGTTGATGCATGAAAGTATGCAGCTGTTATTGAAGAAAAAGCACTTGGTTTGTGGGGGATAATCGGAACCTTTTATTAGATTGACTAGACATCGATTTGGGAGAAAAAGTAGTATGCCGGACATAATATTTTGGAGTAAAGGGGCTGCAAACCATGTGGTAAAAATGTAATTTCATAAAATATTTGAAGGAAAACGATTTCATACTTTCTGATGATAAATACTTCAGGGGACTTATCCTAATCTAATATCTAAGGGTAAAATTTTGTATTTGGTCTGTCCATAAGTCAACCTGAGATTCTTTTTCTGCTTGCACCAAAAATATGGTTTTGAATCCTGAACTGTACACCTCTTTTATTGTCCTCTTTATATCAGACTTTCACGGTTAATAAATGTAAGATATTATTAATAGGTAATAGATATCGCAATCTCTCTACATGGTTGATGCAGCAAAGTATGCAGCTGTTATTAAATGAAAAAGCACTTGGTTTGTGGGGAGTAATCAGAACCTTTTTATTAGATTGACTAGACATAGATTTGGGAGAAAAAGTTGTATGCCAGACGTAATATTTTGGAATAAAGGGATTTCAAGGTGAGCTGCAAACCATGTGGTATAGATGTAATTTCATAAAATATTTGAAGGAAAACAATTTCATACTTTCTTGATGATAAATACTTCAGGCAACTTGTCCTAATCTAATATCTAAGGGTAAAATTTTGTATTTGGTCTATCTGTAACTAGACCTGAGATTCCTTTTCTGCTTGCACCAAAACTATTCCTTCTCACTGCTTAATAAATCTTGATCAGTTTTCTAGATCATCTTTTATTTCTACCCTCAAAGTTCATGTCAATTACATTACTCTGTTTGGCAGTTGTCACTGTAGTTGCATCTTAAGGAACAAAGTCGCTTGATTTTTTTTTTGTACACCCTTAACTATACTATCACATTTTTTAAGTCAAGCTAGTACAAAATTTGTAGGGCTCTTTGATTATATCAAAACATTTGTCAAAGATCATGCTTCAGACATCTTTGGGCTTTATTGAAACACTAAAGATACTATGAAATTGGCATCATGCTGAAATTTGAATAAGACTGGATAATGTTTTCCAGACACTAGAACACAGACTGAATGAAATTAAAGATGTAGTGAGCTTGAAAATTTCCTAGTCTAATATGATCAACAAATAATTGAACTGTGAAGAATATTTTTCGAACTTGAGCATTTTTCTTACAATTATGAAGGTGAGAGATTGACTAGAAGACATCTGACTTACTTACCAGAACTCCTTTGTAAGAAGTTGCATTAGAATAGCGTTATATTTCCATTTTGGCACCTCTGGACTCTATTGAGTCCTATTCCTCTAAAACTTACAATTAGGTCCCTACTTTAAAATTAAGTTAGAATAAATTAATTGATAATGTGATTTCTCTCAAATGCCCATGAATTTATTATCAAATTACTGGAGTTTTCAAAATTCAAGAACTGATTTTTGAGAAAAAAAAACCCCAAAACCGTTTCTGATTGATTTTTGTTTGAACAGGAATTCAAAGAACCAGGTGAATTTGGTTTGATTTAGATCCAATTAACTAATTAAACATGTAAAAGAATAGTAAACATCAAATTCTAGAAACGCTATGTGATAACTTATTCATATTTCTTTTTGATTCTATTGTGTCTGAAACTTCTAAGAATTAAAAATCAAATTGAAATGATTTCACCATCTGAAGAAAAATGAACTTGCGCTAAAATTCGAAATTGATTGCTCAACTTCCTTTGAAACAAAGGTGAATTTTCATTTAGGGCTAGTTTGATAATTACATTTAGAAAATTAGAAGAAAAATGTCTCTTTACTTTATTTTTAATTGGGAAATCAGTTATCAATTTAGAAGAATTGACACACAATCAAAACACATTCCTGAGTTTAGGGTGGCAAATTGGAATAAAAGGGTGACACATGAGGAAGGTTTTTGTCTCGGTAAGGTTTTCAATCCTACACCTTCTAATAGAAGACATGCTACGTTCAGTGGGGCCAATCAATCTTTAATTTCTACATACTTAGTTTTGAGCTTATACACACTTGAATAAATATTTTGTATCAAGGTATTTTGTGTGGTTTTAATTTAAGGCTTAACATGGTTAGCGATGTACAAAAGCATGCCGCTGTATAAATTCTTACAGTTGTGTGTCAGTGTTGATTCATTTGTGTTTGTATGAGCACGCATTCATATTACTTCTTCATTAGCCTTTGAAGGATCAAAAGAAAAAAGACATTATGATGGGATGCAATGTGGTAATTTGTTTTACTCTCAGCTACTACGCAGGTAGGAAATGATTCAGCTCCAAATGATCATGTAGCAGGGACGCATAGTTCAAGAAGATCTTATACATTATTCCTGGGTCATTCTGGGCCAGTTTATTCTGCCAATTTTAGTCCCTTTGGGGATTTTATTCTGTCTTCTTCAGCAGATTCGACAAGTAAGTTGCCATTTCTTTGAGTTTTTTTTTTTTTTTTTTTTTAAAATAAAATTTAATTAATGATAAAAAATATTATTTTTATTAATTCAATTTAGTTTCTTTGTAATATCTCACTTCTCAAACTTTGTGCTATGGGTGGAGCAATTGTTCAGTTCGGCTATGGAGTACAAACTTGAATGCTAACCTTGTTTGCTACAAGGGCCATAACTATCCAGTCTGGGATGTTCAGGTATGACATGTTTTGAAGTTCTCTTCAGAATCATTAATAATATTTGGCTATTAAATAACAGAAATTGGGCAACCATGAAATTCCTGCATGTACGACATTGGCAGCTGCATCCTATTTTTTTCCCCTCTGTAGTTGGATCCCAAGCATTCATCTATGCCATCCAACTTTTTATCCTTGATTTTCATGTTTTTTCAATTTTTTACTAATAATGGTTTGGTGAACACTACTAGGTGGTATGACTGCTCTTCTTGTTTGGTTAAAGGTTCATGCATTTTGTATGATGAGTATTTGTAGGCTCTCAAGTGACAGTTGAATGACTTACTAAACATAACTTATCTGTGTTCTTTACTGTCATGATGAATTTCAAGTGAATAGTGCCATATGCCTGGAGAATTACATTCATGGCAGAAGAATATTTTCTCACATTTGAGTATCAGTCTGTTATTAAATGGTTCTATAGATAGTTTAGCCTTTCCAATTGAAACATGCATGCTCGTGATACAGTGCTAAGTGGGCACAATATTGGAGGTTTCTGTGGAGCACCTTAGCATTTTAATCTTGAGAATGAATTTAACAGGATTTGCATAATGACATGAATTTGTTTGCTCTGGTTCCTGTTATCTATTATCCATATTATCAAAATGCTAGCCTTCAGGTGTTTAAATTCATAGTCTAATTTATTGTCTACCTGTGCAGTTTAGTCCGATGGGGCATTACTTTGCCAGCTCGTCACATGATAGAACTGCAAGGATATGGTCTATGGATAGAATACAACCTTTAAGGATAATGGCTGGGCACTTGTCTGATGTAGATGTATGTATATTACTAGTTTTACATATTTATTCATGTGTGTTGTGGATGTTTCCGTTTGTCTCAAATCCCAATTATAGCTGCATGAAAGCATTTTACCATGACTGTTCAGAAACTTGGCTGAGAGTTGACTGTTAAATGGCACATTACTGAATACTTTTTTTTCTTTTTAAAAAAATCATTATCAGTGTAGAAGTCTATAGACACTGCATCACAGTCACTGCCACATTGGACCGACTTCTGTTCCTCATATGAAACCTTTGATTTTTTATTTCCCATTTCAATGTCATTACCTTGTCATTGTTGCCCTGGTTGATTTTACCTAATTATTAGTGTTACATGAGACAATAATTAGCTAATAAATTGAAGATCAGATTATATCTCTATTGATAGAAGAAGGAATTTAGTAAATGGAAAGAAGAGATACGAGAAAGGGAATGAACAATCCTTCAGAAAGCTGTACAAAAATCCCTTATATCTGACCTTCAATCCTTTAAAACATATTAAATAATTTATGCTATCAGTTTTTAAGGGTAACTAATTCATGGACAACAATTAATACCTGATATATCATCCCCTATAATTTGGGAATTTTAAACCAATTCTGGTATCTATGGACATCTTTCAGTCAGCTTACATTTGTTTATTTTTATTTTTAATATACAGGGTACAGTTTTAGCTTCTTTATGCGATTGAGGGCATTATAATGTATTATGAATATTTTTACTCAACATGTTGCTGTTCTCATTATTGTTTTTTTAATACGAGTAGATCAGTATCGTTGGTTTAGCTGTACCCTGAGTTAGTCTTTCTTTTGCTTTTAGTCTTAAACATTATGAATGATTTTATCTACTGCTTTTCTTTTACTCCAAAACATTGCAGTTGAGCCATGAGCCCTTTGTTTATCTATGTTGTCTTTCAATTCCATGGTAGACATTACTAAACAGATTAGTATAGAACATTAGGGGGCTTTTGAAGCCTCTTTGATGTAAAGAAAACCAGACCTTTAAAATTGGAACTGAAGAAGTGATGTTCCTTTTTCTTCAAATTCTCCAGTTGCTCTGACGTATTTTCTGTTGTATCAGTGAGGTGATCCTCTTTAGCATCAGCAAATAAGGATGATAACAAAATCAATAGGGTTAATTCTGTCTTCTTCTGTGCTGTCCATTTGCAAAGAATTTGTTTCGATCTTTTTCAGTGCAGTTCTATAATCCCCTTCTTTTATCTGATTTTCTTGTATCCTTGGATGATATGAGATTTAAGTGCTTTTATGTAGAATAAATATTTGACATATATAAAATTTGGTGCTTTGATGACATTGGTGGAACTTGTAACTATACTTGCTTGATTTTTTTACCTCTGCTAAGTCAGAATTTTTGTCTGAATCTTTTGTGTGCAATGTATTAGATTAAGCTGAAGTTTACTGAAAAAGATACTACTGTCTCATGTAGGCATGGACCCTTAATTAAATTTAAAATAGGTTTCTCAAGGCATAGGCAAATTCATGTTTGTGAATTATTATCGTACTTCTATGAGTTTGAAGTCTCTTAAAAATTACAATATTATGGTCCAGTTGTGGATCACTTCAGTGGAGGCAAATTATGTTTATTTGTTCCTTTTTTGCAGTTACTTCTGTGATTATGAGGTCAGTTCTGAAATTGGTGCATTAACTTTCATTATCTGCTGTTGTCCAAGACTCTTGTGCACTTTGTAGTTTGTACTATTCTGTTTTGTGTCAAGGTCTTCTCAGTCTTCTATTCAGATATATTCTACCTTTTCCAGAAAAAGTGCTCTTATCAGTTGAAAATAAGTCATAAAAATCTGAAAACTATTTTCCTTTTCTAGTGTCTGCAATGGCATGCAAACTGCAATTATATCGCAACAGGATCTAGTGACAAAACTGTTCGTCTGTGGGACGTTCAGAGTGGGGAATGTGTGAGAATTTTCATTGGTCATAGGAGTATGATCTTATCATTAGCTATGTCACCTGATGGTCGATACATGGCATCTGGTGATGAAGATGGTACTATTATGATGTGGGATCTGGCGAGTGGTCGCTGTGTTACACCTTTGGTTGGCCATACATCTTGTGTCTGGACACTTGCTTTTAGGTGGGCATACATTTTATCTCAATGTAGAAGATGTTCTGTTACTTTCTTAGCGCCAGGAAGTCATTGAAAATTCAATTAATTAGCTAATAAATTTCTTTCAGCTGTGAAGGTTCACTGCTTGCTTCTGGTTCTGCTGACTGCACTGTGAAATTGTGGGATGTAACTGCAAGCACAAAGATATTAAAAACAGAGGAAAAGTACAGTTTTCTCCTTTTCTTGAATCTTTTAAAATACATGCATCCATGTGCCTTTCAATTATCGAGAGATTCACATTCTCTCCCTTTCAATGTCTCAGCAAAACTGGAAGTGTTAACAGACTCAGATCATTGAAGACACTATATACCAAATCAACTCCAGTCTATGCTTTGCAGGTATACTTGCCCACATTCCTGTATTGCCCTGCTTTTGCCCAATGAATGATTTATTTTGTAACTGTTCTTTGTTAACTGCTCTGGAAATAGTTTTCCCGAAGGAATCTTCTATTTGGTGCTGGAGTTCTCTCAAAAAGTGCATAAAACACTGACATTACCGGAAGAAAATTCATTGGTATGCTGTGGCTGCTTTTGGCCCTTCTTTCAAATATATATTTTGAACTGTAAATTGTGTGCGGATTCACTTTCCACTTTTTTTTCCTGTCCTGATGTTAAATTTGACTCTTCTCTGTTTCTTTGATAATGTTACTCTGTTTCAAAAGATCTTATCATTTAACAGATCATATCCTAACTTGAAGAATCCTTTTGGAAGGATAACTATAACTCGGGGAGAAATGTTTATGGGTGTTAATGCATGATAGTTTAACTTGTTAACTTGGTTTCCCTGATATTTTACATATTTGCGGCATTTCTATTACTTTGTTTGCAGTCCTACCTCACTTTAATTACCTGTCCTTGTGTTTGGATATTCAGAAACGGACTCTTTGTTTGAAACTTTGTATTCTTCATCCATGCTCTGAGATTACATCCTTTACCAATTTTGCAGATATGGCATCCATGTTCGTGAGGTTATGACCCCTTGACGATGATGATCCTTAAACAAGAACAATTCAACTTTATAAAAACTTTCATGGTTTTTAGACTTTAGCCTGAAGGGCTGCTTTCCATAGTCTACATATTTAAAGACCGACATATATCAAGAATCCATAGGATGTCTGAGCAATGGATTCCTAAAGCTCAAGGGATGGACATGTATATCCATGAATGGCCTTCGAAGGATCTTTTATATTTGGAGAAGGATTCATATAACCACTCCCCTTTTTTCAACTTTAGACTCGTATTTATTTTTTCTTCTTTGTGGGTACATAAATATCTTATGATTTGCACACTTGGTCCTATCAGTCTGAAAATAAGTTTTTTGGATCATAACATGATTCAGAGTTAATGGCTTAAATATTCAAGTCTGGTATGTGAAAAGGTTCTTTTGCAAACATTTTTATTTTTCTTCCCACATGAAGCTTGATGTCATCTTCATGATGTTCAAATGTCTGCATAGTTTAATTTCCAACAATTTATTTCTACTAAAAAGAATTGGGAGTTGAATTTCCAAGATAAGCATAATAAACATGGTTTTAATGAGAAGTTGGGATTAATTAATACAAAGAGTATTTTAGTCAAAAAAAAGAGATAATGATTAAAATAATTGTTATCTTGGTCTTTGTTTTCAATCCTTAAACAATTTCTAAAAAGATATGGAGTATTATATATACTAATATGTTTTATTATTTTTAGAATTTTAAGAAAATAAATGAGTTTAAAGGAGCAACTATCTCTAAAAAGAAATGAAAAGAGTATTATATATAATATATTTTATTAGTTTTAGAGTTTTAGAAAAATAATTTAAGGCATGTAAATAAGTTTAAAGGAGCTTGATTGGCTTTGAGTAAACAAGCAAAAACCTAAGCTTTTTAATTGTAATTAGTCAAACTCGAGTGGTTTAAATGTCTTATGAATCGGGTTTGAATCAAACTTAAATATTTTGGATTCGTCCAAATTTGAGTTCAAATTTGTATAAATATAAATAAGTTAGGCTCAAGCTTGATAGACTCGAGTTCAACTCGACTTGTTTAAATCTCAAAATGACATGACGTGAGATTTCATATGGAGATATGTAGTCATTATGGTTTAAAGCCTTGCTTGATGGTTCAAATTTCTCTTTGGTTATTATGGGAAATATGTAGTCATTCGCTTATACAGGCCCGTATGGAATTTAGTACAATATGAGGATCCCAGACTCTATCAAGAAATCCTTGGATGGTAGCTATATAGTATTGCAAACCCAAAGTACCAAAGGATGCACCCAGACGTTTTGCTTGATATCCTGACCCAGATGAGACTCAAAAACGGCTTACAGACAGTTGATGGTTTACAGATCATCAATATTATGCTGATCTACTCATTTATCTCAATGCTCATCCAGAATTTCACCTTTACGATAAAGAAGGACACATGGAGTACATCTATTCATTGCCAAACAGCTCAGATGATTCGGATGAGAACAATAGGTGGTAACCACATCATAACTCAGGATATGACATAGACTAAGACAGTGGGTCAGCCACTTCACTATTTGCTTTATGGTGTGCAATAATATGTATACTTTCACTATTTGGACAACTGTATACCATTTCCTGTTGGTAAGATAGTTTGAAGTCTGGACTTGAGGTTCGCCTGCTTAGTTTGCCTATTTATACGCTTGTAATCTGTTTAGAGAACCCTGTACTCAAATTTTCAGAGCTACTAATGGAGAAGATTTCACATCTCTCTTATTAGCAAACTTGTCCACATTCAGCTATTCCCAAATTTAACCCTCACCCATAGGATTCTTGTTTCCACCCTTCCACAAAAGGATCTTGTCATTGGATTTGATCTTCTGCACAAAATTCCAAGCTTGAACTTCACACCTCAAGGATTACTATACAAAGGACAAGTCCATCGATGTAATTTTTTAGGGAAAAAACTAAAGGATGGTTGCACCAAATCAGTAGACTTGTGCAATGAAAAATCTCACCCAATTTAGGCAATTTAGATTTTTTTTTTTTTTAAAGGGTATATTTGAAAGTGGAAATTGCATTATCTCAATTTAAAAATGGTCACCCCTTTGAAACTTTCAAAATTTGTCCACTTGAGAGTGTGAAATTACCTAGTTACCTTTTTCACATCAAAACAAAAACCATCCAAAATCACTTTTCAAAATTAGATTTTTCAAACCCACACCCCTTCTCTCTGCGAGTAGCTATCCTTGCCCAACCTAACTTGAAAAAATCCTACTTTTCTCCACTTATCTTTGTAAAGATTGCATCTTCATGGGAAAAAAAAAAGGATTGATTTTCATCTTATAAAATGAATGAGTGTCTTTATTTTTTGTGTTTTGAATTATATTATGAATTTAAGAATGCGTTAGAATGGATTGCAAGGGAAAAAGATACAACTCTATCTGATATAACTCTTGTAATATCTCAGGCAAGTGTATAACATCAAACCATGATTGAATAAAAATTCTTCCTATATGTATATTTATTTGCTTCATATAATTGTAGAATAGAACTTTAGATCAAATGTAATGTATAAAATAATCTTCTAGAGGTGATGTGAGTTGTCTCTTTACTTATCCAAGTTATTTTTAAGGGGTTACAGATTGTTTAAAGATGATATGTGTTGTATGATTAACTTATCCGGATTGTTTTATAAGGGATTACGGATTGTTGGTTGTCAATAAGGTACTTCATCCTATGAATGTTCCTTTTATATATATTGCATAAACATAAGATCAAACTCAAACATATTATCCACATGACCATTAAATTAAAACTTAATATCTATATTACTTTTTAACATTCACTCCAATTGAAACTAATTTTAGGACAAACTCTAAATCTTTGTTAGATGGGTACAATCTGTACACAGTCAATGAACAACTAATATAAGCCATGAATAACCCATAAGATATAAAATTATTAGAGATAGACAAAATAAATAACCCATACACAGTCAATGAACAATCCATACAAGCAATAAAACAATTCATAAAATATAAAATTATCAAGGATGACATACACAAAACATAAACAATCTTGGAATAACCTATAAGAGCATAATCAACAACTCATACATTTGGATTTCTGTATTAAGAGTTTAGAGTTAAATTTCAACCAACAACTTGTAACCGCATAACTAGCAACCCATACCTCTGATTTTTTATATGGGTTGGTATGAGTTGTTTTGTAAATCCCGCTTATTTCAAGATTAATATGACCAAAACATATTCTTTTGGGTAAAATTTATGCTACTTACTTAAAATGTGTCACCCATCCATTGTAGTATAAAATATAAGGGTTTTTAGCCTATTTGATCTCACAAGTTTTTTTTCCAACTATTATGGTCCTCAGCATTTTATGGTCAACTATAATGGTCCCAACTACTATTTTTCAATAGTCATACTAGTCATTTAATGACATAAGATAACATTTTAGTGGAAAAATTATCAATATCATCCTTACTATTCAAAATCTAACCCATTACATTTTTCTTTTTCTTTTTTTTTTTTTAAAAAAAGAAATTTAGATGGATTTGGATTAACAAATCCAAAAAAATTAACTGGAGAACTAAAATTTACTCACAACCCTTGGGTTGGTTGGATTTTGAGTAGCAGGGATGAGATGGATAATTCTGCCCCTGTTAAGTTATCCCGTATTAGTAAAATGACATATTCCAAAGAGTGTTTTGCACGAAAAAAATAATAGTTGAGATCAAAATGAATGTTCATAATATGTTGAGGGACCATAATGATTGCCTATATTATGTTAAGGGATCATAATGGCTGAAAAATAACTTGTGGAATCATACTATAGTTTGGTCTAAACATGTGGGACGAAATGAGTCAATAATGTTTAATGTTTTTCAGATCAGATCAAGTCGGTTGGACCGCTAATCCTGACTGAACATGTAGCGTAGCAGAGGAGATAACTTCGTCTCTGCCGATTTGCCCAGTGCCCTCTCCTCTCTCCTTTCACATCTCTCTTCTCTAAGTTCTCTCGATGTCGACAAATCTTTGTCTGACTGAACATTGAAGAACGCTGCGGCTGAAGCTCAAAAATAGAAGAAAGAATCTCCATCTGTCAACGATTGAACTCCACTGGTTGTCGCCGATTTGAACTCAACACAGAGTAATAGATAGTTGCCGAGCTGCTCATCTCTGTTATTCGGTTTGGGTTTGGGTTTGTGATTCTTTCCTTTTGTTCTCTTCATCATGTTCAATGAGCTGTAAGATTGAGTTATGGGTTTTCATTTTTGCATTTCTGTTTGTGACAATTTGAAATTGAATATCGTTTAAGTCTAAATAATTTTGAAAGTCAGAATGCTTGAAACCTCTCTAGTCTGAATTGATTTCTAAATGTGAAATTATTTTGTGAACTGAATGTTTGATTTCTTTTAAATCTGTTCTTTTTCTAAAAATCATGAGTTCTATTAACTGTTACTGTTAAGACATGGTGCTTTTTATTTGATTGTAGTTTCAGTCTGGTTAATTCATTTCTTACTTTTATTCTGTCAAGACTTCAACTTTATGTAACTTTGTTGCATTTTGTTTATAGTTTATGTCTTTGCTTGAGTTGAGAATTGAGGGGACTAAGTTTGAGTTCTGAGAAGTTTCTAATGTAGTTTATGTGTTTGCTTGAGTTGAGAATTGAGGATTGAGTTTGAGCTTTGAGGATGTGTAAAATCGAGTCACTGATGTTTGACGTTGAAGATGGAGTTGAAAGCTCTAACAATCTTGATGGTGATGGTGCTGATGGAAGTTGGCTTAAAAATCTTTAAGAATTTGTAACTTTTTAAGGAATCATAATTAAAGATTTATAATGATTTGTTTTGTTAGGGTATTTGTGATGACAATGAAGTTTTTAATGGTTCCTCATTTGTATAATGACATTGAATTAAAATTTATCATTTTTAATTATATGATAATTTATGAATTTATGTATGTTTTTAACCTATAATATTCAAATTTTTAGCTTGCAAGTGCTATGAATTTTTGATTTTAAAAATGAAAGTTAAATTTATGAATTCTTTATATATTTATAATTTTTTTATTGTTAGTTAATATATATATTATTAATTTGAAATAAATTATATTAATTTGAAATATTTAGATTATAAAATAAATAATATTTAATTTTAAAATTATTTGATTCAATTATGATTAAACCAAATGGAATTGATAACTTTTTTTCGATTGGATGAAAGACTTTTTTCCGATTGGATGACATATGAGATTCTAAAAACATTAATGTTAACATAGGGAATTGCCACAGGTTTGTTTTGTCATCAAATCGGGTCCGCCACTCGCCCAACGGGAGAGCACCGACATCATTTTTTGAGATCCAGAATTTAAGAAATTCTAGAAGACAGGTTAAATCAAATTTTTGTTCGGAAAGTAAGAAGAATTTATCTCCTGAACCATTCATCTGTCTCTTCTTCCTGGGTTTCTGTAAAAGAAAGCCGTATTCGTTCTTCAGTTCTATGGAGAAAAAGAGAAGCAGCAGCAAGAACCTTTCCCCAGAAACACGGTCTATAATTTTTGCCGGTTGTAAACTCTGTCATTTCAGCCAGCTTATTAAACCCTAAATATTTTCCACTTCTTTTAGTGACCATCGCCTGAACACATCTCTCATATTTAAATCCTTGGAGTGCTCATCATATTGCTGCTGGACACTTGATTTTGAGGTGAAATTTTTTTTTTTTAACTTTTCCAAATTTCTTGGTGAGTTGTGGGGAGATTTTCAATTTCTTATAGATCAGATCAGATTAGATATGCACGAGTAGTCTAAAAATTAATTCTTTGCATGCTAATAATTTGCCATCTCATAATCAGTTGGATTTTAATATTTGTCTTTTTTTCGTCCGTTCTTGCTTCCATCTCTTTCACCTTGCATTAGCGAATAACTGAGAAAAGGGAGAAATAAGAAAGGGTAAAAGAGAATGGAAATGAAAGTGGAAAATGTAAATTTCCGTTGAGGCGAGGGAAGAAGAGCGGAAGTTTGCAAGCAGCTCTTATCCTTTTCTAATTTAAATAAATTTTCATTCGTTTATTCAAATATGGATGTGAAGAAAATTTACATTCTTTTATCCAAAACCGGATTTGAATTAGTTACGTCCAACTGTTTTTCTACCAAATTTTAAAATTTAAAAACTGAGAATAGGCTGTCCAAATTAAAAATATTCTTTTAAGATCTTTTCTTTTGGTTGGTCGATCATTAATAGTTGTCCAGACAGATGCCATGAGCTGAAGATACTTTCAGTGCTCTGTAGATAGATTGGAAATAGTACTTACTTATTCAAGCACTTGCCTGCTTTTTTTTGAAGATAGAATATTTGTCGATTTGATTCTAATAGATGGAGGAAGATTTTCAGCGAACCATTTCAATGCGGGCCAACCGTAGAGCAGATAGGAATGGCTTAATACACCAAACAAAAAAAGGTAAAAAGGCGAATGGATTTTGTTTTGGGCATCAGTTTTAGGTGTTTTTTAATTTTTTTTAAAATTTTTTTTTTGTTGTTTAATGGGTATTGCAGGTGGGGAAGCAGAGTTCTTAAATGGTGGGAAATTAGCATCTGATTTCTCGATGAAGGTTATATGGAAAAGGGGTTTTATTCGATTAGTGCTGGTTGCTGGGATTATTTGGATGTTTCTTATTCTTGTTGTTTTGTTATTTCACATCTGGTCTTGTCAATCTTTCGTGGCTTTCTTTTCAGGTATGTCTTTTCTCATTTCGATGCTGTTATATACACCCTGGACTTAACTGAGCACGGTGCTATCAGACTTATTTCTGTTATCATATAATCTTTTCTGGGTTATGTGTTTATCCCAATCCTTAAAACGTTTTGATAATGTTATGAAGGAATACAATTTCTTTTATGCAGCTTTTTGTAACAAAGAAAGCAAGGTGTTTGGCATGTTAAATGCAATGGGAATTGTGAAACCACTACACCGTAAGATTCTAGCTATTCATCTGTTCCCTGCATCTCCTTTTATTATTCTCTTCCTCCTCTCATGTATACTCTGATTATGTTGGATTTAATGAGGTGTGTTCTTCTTTTCTGCTGTTAGGCTGTGCAATTCCCGTTGCCAACGATGCAAATAAAGTAGTTATTCCAAAAAACAGATCTCCTGAAAGATATGTAAAAAGTCTATCCTATGTGATTGAAGATGACATGGCCAATAATGCATCCCAGTCAGCTCCTCTGTTTGGAGGACATCAGACCTGGCAAGAAAGAGATGAGAGCTTTAAGGTGAAGCCTATAATGAAGGTAAACGGGAAATCACTTGTGCTTATCTTGTTAGTGTGAAAAAGACTTGAGCTAAGCAGCTTATGTTGAAATTATGATCTCTTGAGCTAACTTGTTGAACTCTTTTGGTTAATTTTGGAAGTGGAAAAAATATTTTTGGCTACTTATATTTTGACTCAAGTTTTGATTATATTATGACGTTATTTGTTAGAAATAGGTTTTAGTACCATAAGGTTTTAAACAGAGACATTCTGATTTAACACAATTGGTTCAGATATGATTGCATTTTATTTTGATTTGTGGGGGGCTCTAGTGTTTAGTTCAGTAAAGGATGACAATAGCCTACATTCTTACTTTCAAAGATGACTCTGTTCTTATGACATAAGCCACAAACGTGTGGGGCAATTGTTTTGAAAAACTATAGGGAGTTCCAGGAAAATGGTCTGAAAGAGGATGAAGGTAGCAGAGATCATTGTAGTTCAACTGTGTCAAAAATTGTGACCTTCTTTTAATCAACAATGGCCTGGTGCGTCTGGCGTAATCTCTTTCTGATACTAACCTCACAAGTCAAAGACTTATAAAACACACAATCCATCAGGATAGGGGTAACTTTTCCTAGTTGCAAATTGATCTGATAGGCCTGACACCTCTAGACTAAAAGAATTTGAAACCTTAGCAGAATAACAAACCCTGCAGATAGAGCATTACAGGACATGTTGATGTCAATCAAAGCATGATCAAGCCTTCGCTATGAAAAAATATCTTTGTTTGTGAAGAAACTTGGGAAAATTTTTTTTACAAAGAGAAATAATTCAAAATTGAATTACAATAATTGAAGGCCTTTAGCCTTTGTATGATTAGGTTCTTTTGGGAAAAGTAAGTATTAGAATATGACTAGGACCTACTAGACAATCTATTGGGACTCAAAAATAATTAAGACTCAACTATGTCATTTTGCTAAAGTCATTAGGACTTTAGCAGAAAATAATAATTTAATTAAATATTGTGGCTATTTTTTCAGGCCCACATTTCTCTCTGGGCTCTCTAATATCAAAAATAAGAATTGGTTGATATTAATCTTTCCATTTGAGCTTTTGGAATAGACCTTTGAGCTCGATCCAGCTGGAGTTGCATCACTTGCTATACATTCACTTGAAAAACTATTAGCAATTTAAGCAAAGGGTTTGAAAAAGGATAAAGTAGCTGATTCTAGGATTTCAATTGTGTTAGATTTTGATCATATGAGAGGGATGTTTAATTGTGCTCATTTTTGCAATATTAAGAGAGAAAATTTGCCTTGACATGATATAACATGTTGAATCTAGAACTTAAAAAGGTACTATATTATAAAGAGGTTGGCATGCACCGTGTTCCCGTTAGACAAGTGATGATGAAATCAATAAAATGACTGGAATTGCAACCCCATGAATTATATAAGTTATTTTGATTTGTTAAGTTGGCAATATAATGAAATAGGCTATCATAAGTTGAATTTGAGAAGTGCTGATGTTCCCTGAAAGTCAACTTTGTGCTTTGACTTAGAAGTCACTGAACTATTTTTCTTGTGTATATTTTGTATAATGCATATTAATGAATATTCAAAAGTACAAGAATGCAATCAAGGTAAAATGTCCCTTAATCTGTTTCATAGATCAGAGGTTCTTTTTTCCTGTCTTGTCCTGGCATGTGGCTTCATTGACAACTTATGGATTTCTGATTTATTTGCCTTTGCATATATTTTGAGCTTGATCCAATTGGGATTACATGACTTGCTATGCATTCACTTGAAAAACTATTAGCAATTTAAGCATAGGGTTTGAAAAAGGATAAAATTATTTGACACCAGTGTTTCAATTGTGTCAAGAGATTGAACGTATGAGAGGCATGTTAATATATGCTCATTATTTGCAATGATAAGAGAGACAGAATTTGCTTAAGTATAATATAACATATTGAACTCTGGAACTTGAAAAAGTATTGTTTTATAAGAGGCTGTCTTTATTGGCTGTATTGCACTAAAATGACTGGAGTTTCAACCCGATGAATTTTATAATATATTTAACTTGGTAAGTTGGCAATTTAGCGGAGATAGGTTTATCATAAGCTGAATTTGAGAAGTGCTGATGTGCCTACTGCATAGAAAGTCAATTATGTGCTTTGACTTGAAATCACCAAACTATTTTACTTTGCATATTTTGTGCAAGGCATTAAGAAGGAATACTGAAAAATCCAACAATTTAATCAAGGTAGAATTTCCCTTAATCTGGTTCATAGATCAAAAAAGGGTTCCTTTTCTTTTTTCCCCCTACTCTCCCATTTTTGTATCTTGTACTATTGCATGTGGCTTCAATGCGGGATTTCTGTTTTATTTTCCAGGTGCACTGTGGTTTTATTAAAAATGGTGGCGCAGAAATGGACCCAAAGGATATCAAATACGTTGAAAAATGCCAGTTTGTAGTTGCATCTGGAATTTTTGATGGATATGATATACCATATCAGCCAGCAAATATAAGTGAACGTTCTCGCAAACTATTTTGTTTTTTGATGGTGGTTGATGAAGTATCTTTGGATTTCATCAAGAAAAATGTCACAGTTAGAGAAGATGATGATGGTGGATTGTGGGTTGGTATCTGGCGTCTTGTTCTGCTAAAGCATCCACCTTTTGATGAGCCTAGAAGGAATGGTAAAGTTCCTAAGATATTAACCCACAGGTTATTTCCTCGAACACAGTACAGCATTTGGATTGATGGTAAAATGGAGCTAATAGTTGATCCTTTGCTGATTTTAGAAAGGTATGGTTATCGAATCATTTCTTTTGCTCAAATTGGATATGACATAAGTTAAAAGTCTCTAGTAATATGGTAGATTGCTGCTAAATTATACAAAAGCTCAACTTCAAGTAGTTCCTTCTATTTGCTTAACTTTAGAACCATAGGATTACCTGATAGATTGAAGGATTAAATTATTGTTACAACCAGTCTCTTTCGAACCAAACTGGACTCAAATTGGAAAATTATATGGTCCAATGGAGATTGACATGCAATTGAACCATAATTAACTGAACCAGTAACATTATAATTGACTATATTTATTGTAGATAATAAAATTTATTAGTTAATATCATAATCCAATGAACATTCAAGTCGATACCACAATTATATACTCCCTCTATTTAAAAACAAATGTCGTTTAAGGTTGTTGAACAATAAACAAGACAATTGTTTTATTAATTAATATTTATTTTGGACCAGAACTCCATCTACATCATAATAGTGCTCATATTAATTCAATCCTAATATTTAATGTGAGAAGAAGGGTAATATTGAAAATTTTTTTATTAAATACTCTTTAGGAAATAGAAGTGATTAAACATGCTCCTTGGAAAATGCAAAGTGACTTTTACTATGAACAAAAATCTTTTTGCTAGACTAACATCTATTTTGAAACGGAGGAAGTATATTACAGTAACAAATTATTTTTTATAAAAAATTTTTATATGTACTAATTTATAATGTAGAAACTAAACGAAATTTTTAAAATAAAAAATTTTATTTTAAACTTAGTTGTTTATTATTTTTCTGATATTTAACACGGACATATTTTCAATTTGATTGAAATATGAACTAAAATTAAAATATATCTCAATTTTTCTGTTGAAATTAGGAATAATTTGATGTTGGCCGATTTGAAGTATGAACAATTTGATGATCTTTTTTGTTTTTAAAAAAATTTGGCCAATTTGATGTTTAACTATGTAGAGGGACCGGTTCACAAATACCTTTCCGGTCCAGTCCAAAGAACATGTGGTTTCTATATTTGAAAAGACAGTTTGCAATATTTGGTTAGACTTATATTTCTTTGCCTGTTCAAATAGAATGAATCCTATCTCAAGGTATCTTTTTTCACTGTAGATATCTGTGGCGTGGGAAGCACACATTTGCTATTGCTCAGCACAAGCATCATTGTAGCATATACGAGGAGGCAGATTCAAACAAAAGGAGAAAGCGATATGCCCGACCCCTTATTGATCTCCATATGAAAATATATCGCTATGAGGGAATGGAGGCGTGGAGTCCAATGAAAAGCAATCCAAGTGGTAAGATATCTGACTCCCTTTGCTTGTCAGCTTTGGCCTGGAGCTGCTGGCAAAAAAAACTTATTTCTCATTTTTATAATGTGACGTACAGTTTCCTTATTGTTCTTGATCTACTCTTGGAGTTATAACTTGTATTTTTCACTGACAGACTTGCACTGAATGCAGATGTTCCTGAAGGTGCTATTATAATTCGTGAACATACTGCACTGAATAATCTGTTCAGTTGCTTATGGTTTAATGAGGTTAACCTCTTCACTCCAAGGGATCAGCTTAGTTTTGGATATGTAAACTACAGGTTGGGGGCCCTCTTTAAATTTTTTATGTTCCCAAATTGTGAATACAACTCAATTTTTATTTTGCATCCTCACATTCGAGAGCATTCTTCTAAAATAGAGTGGGTGAAAAGTTTAAGCGAGTTTAAGAAAGATCCGAGTTTGAAAGAAACTAGGGGTGGATTAGGCTTGTGGACTCCTTATCCTGGGAATCTGGATATGGTTGTACTACCACCTATAGCAAGAACATCTAAAGCTGGATGAATACGTTTTACATTTACCTTTCTGTCGATTTTGAAGTTCTTTACTTGCTGGGGTAATGATTTCTGCCGTTGCTGACTAGTTCTGAAACCATTTTGGAAAATGACTAAGAGAATTCTCTTTTATCTTAATAAACTGTTAAACAATCTAAAATAAGTTTGTTTATGATGTTAAACACAATTTATTGTCAGCTGCAGCTTCAAAGTAGATATCTATTGTTTATGGTTTAGATACTATCTCCGTTGATTACATGATTATTTGGCCAATCTGGAATGTTTCAGCTATTAAAATTCTGCTGTCACAATGGGTTAATTTTAGTGATTTTTCTGCTGCTAGTTCCACATTTTTCATTGTCTCAGTCTGCTGCAGTCTCTGAGATTCTGGTCTTATCCCTTCCTATTGGTTCCCTTTAGATCCTGCCAAACCTCATACCACAGACTTTGTGGAAGATGACCTTTGTTTCAGGAAAGCTTTAGTGTATTGATTTTGGTTCCTTGTAATGGAACTGATGGAATTGAAATTTACCTTGAATGGAATTGGTTTAACTCAAAAAAATTATGGGAATGCCTTTTTTTTTTTTTTTTCACTTGAATACGATATACATATGAAATGAGTCCAGAAATATTTATAAGAAAGTTTATACATGATCTTGAGGACTATGAGAACCCTAGACCGCCAAAACAAATGTCATCTATTACAGATCTATTTATAATGGTATTTGGCATGCAAATTGGATTGTATTTGTTACTACTTCTTTATCTCTTCTTTGTATTTCTTTGGAATAACTTATTTTCCTTTTTTATAAATCTATTGTTCTAAATAAATATGGGATTGATTGACTAAGCTTGTAACTGATAGGAAGAAATTGTAGCCATTTGATGCATTTTCACCTAAATTGTCTTATGTTCAGCCATACATAGAGTTTTCTCCCTGTAATCTGTAAGTTCTTTCAAGATGTTTTTAAATGCACATATGGTGAAGGGCAAACTTGTAAAAATGGATAACTGTGTTAACTTCTTTGTATTTTGAAATTATGTGCATTTAAATGTTCGGATTTGAATATTTCTATTTTCATTTTAGATGTTCTGAAATTTGAATATCTCATTTCTTTTAATATAAATTCTAATTAGCAACCTTCTTAATTTTAAAAATTATGTCCACTTGCTTAAATTTATTGCCACTAATAAAATAGAACTGGATGGAAGGACATGATCTAGAAAAGTGGAAGAAAAGAAATGTATATATAAATATTTTTTATAAACTTTTCTTTAAAAGTTAAATTAAATTATTTTATTTTATTTTTTAAAAATAAAAAAAATTGATCGTTAATTTTGATCATTAGTGATTTAATTAAAGCACCATATAAAGTATGTTTGTAGTACTTTATAGCATATAGATATATATACTTCCTTTGTTTTTTGTAATTAAATGTCTCATTTTTTTTTTCATAGTTTAAGAAAAAGGTTTGATATGGTTAATATTGATATTGTAATGTTATTTTTCTTCATAAAAGTTTAATTAAATTAAGAAATGGGACATTCGCATTTAAGGGCGTGGTTGAACGGTTCGAAGGTTTAGTTTACAGGTCATGGGTTTGATTCAATCTTATTTGATATTCTAATGTTGGTGAGTTGTAAGAGGCATTCAATTTTAGACCAATGAGATATCAATTTCGAGGAGTAATATTTAACAACATATGACAATACTCTTGAGCTATTGAAAATTCCCTTCCTCGCTTCCACGTTGTAAAAGCTTTTATAATACTTCTACTAATAATATATTGTATAAAATCTTTAAAAGGGTTTAAGATATATTTATATAAATTTTGTTGAGCCTTTTAGAGATAGTAGTAAATTTCTTTGGGATTAAAATAGATCCCATAAAATGATTCATTTTTAAATGAATGTCTAAAATCAATTTATAATAAATGGATTTGGATGAGTTATTAATGATCAAATGTCTTTTAAAAAAAGTCTAAATAAAATTTAATCAATTATATTTAGATAATTCCTTTGATCCTAACAAAATACTTTTTTCAACATTTGATAATTTATAAATCAAAATTTTTTAGGTTATTTATCTTATTTTGTATACTTAATAATAATAATAATAACAATAATAATAGTATATTCTCTTTAACATAAAATTAAAAAGAAATTGAAATTAAAGTTAAGGGAGAAATTAAAATTAAAAGAAAAAAGTGTTAAGAACAAAAAATTAAATGGATATAATTGGTTTGGAGTCTATTTAAATTTATCTAAAACCATTTAATTATCCAAATTACCACTCATAGATTAAAGTTAGATTTAACATACTGAGTTTTTTTAGTAATTTTTATAATTTTTTTAATGATATAAAATATGTTATAAAAATAACTGTGTAAAAAACACTTTCATAAATAATATTATTGCAAAACACTTATTTATAATCTTATCATAACAGACTCTTAGAATAATTAGAAATTTTAGTTTTTTTACATTGAACAAAAGAACATGTACTAACATGATGCATAAATCTTTTTAAAAAATTGTATGACAATTATAATTTTAATTAAACCGGTAGTCGTATAATTCTGAAGGTTAAAAATATGTGATAATTAATCCCAAAGTTATATTTTATGAAAAAATAATGAAAGTAAATAAATAAGTCAAAAATAAAAACTTAATAAAAGAAAAGAGTCAAAATAGCTCAGTGGTCACTTTGGTTCTTGGTTTTCCTCCAGTTGAGCGGTTGGGGTGGAAATCTTGCATATAATAAAAGCATTTTTATTAGAGAAAACTTCATCGGGTATCAATAAAAATTATTTTTATTTTTTTTATAATAAATTTTAATGGAACAAATAAATATTTTCGATCAATCAAATAAAGTCAATCTACAATTTTTCATATTGAAAAATGTGAAGATTCTAGAATGAGCATATTCTCCAAATCTTAAAGATACCTTTTATTTATACAAGGTCTTCATTTTCATAAATTGGTTGATTAATTGAAAAATAAGGAGGATTGAGAATTATTATGAAAAACTGTGAGAAGTCACTACAGAAAAATAAAAGGTGATGATTGTATAGAGGGATTCTCTCGAGAAATGTAAATTATACCGAGAAGTCATTACAGAAAAAGAGTTCGAATATAGACTCCAAATATCTAACAAGGTGTTTTTCAACATTTTTCATTAGAACAAGGAATTGAAACCTTCCATAAGTTTCCACTTGTGAGGTAAAGTTCGTGTTAGCTAAGGTTAAGCATGTGTGTCCTCCACTCAACGTTTTTACACCTCAAAAGTCTATACCCATTTATTTGGCTTGGTGGGTGATAGACCGGATCTCGAAAATCGGTATAATTTTAATTTTAAAAATTATCAAAATCAGAAGATAATGCTAAAACTTGTTTGCATCACGTGTAACTTTCGTAAGGGTTCGTGCGTGCTTTGCCAAAGTAATGTTGTTGTTCCGTCATCCTGTCCAAAGAATCATTATTTTGCATATAAGGATCTCTAATTTAGGAACAATTATATTATGGAATGTAACGTTTTAAAATAATAGAGAAAGAAGCTTAAAGTTTTATATAAATGCGAATATTTATAATTGTTTGAGGCTTCGATTTCTTATTTGTTAAATCTGATTTATCAAACAAATTATTAAAATAATAATAATAATACCTTTCGACCAATAGGACATTTTATTTAAGGGTCCCAAGGATCAATTTTTTTTTTTAAAAAGCAAAAGCAATTATAAAGTTGATTTTGAAAACTTTATAAAAAAAAGATTCCAATAATTTCCTTGCTTTTCGCAACTCCTTCAATTTCTTTCCCGTAACCTCTTGTGTTTCCATTTGTTTAAAATATAATTTTTAGTTTTCTTCACTAAAAGAATATTTTGATATATTTTTTTTACCTTTTCACTTTTAGTTTTAATTAAAAAATTTAAGAAAAATCATGTTCGGATTCTTTACCATTTACATGCTACAGTTTAGATATTCTAGTACTTCTTCTATATCATTCAATAAAATAATATATATTATTTGATTCAAATAAAGTATATCTTTTTAAATTTGTATTAATAAAATATATGGTGTAGAATCTGATGAATTATAAGTACTAAAAAATCCTTAGCCTCTATTTAAAGTTGCTGTCAAAATATAAGTATTACTCCTATATTCTTTAAATATAAAATGACATATAGTTGAGAAAATAAATTAGTTAACAATTCCAACTGAAATAAAATTAATCTCCTCAACACCACTCAACTATTCACCTAGTTCTTTTTAAAGCTTTAAAATTAAAATGGAGAAAGAAGTATTAGAATGGTCACGAATCTTTTAGTTCTTTTTTTTTTTATTTTTTAAACAATATATAGTATACTAATAAAAAATTTATATGTATCTTTAAATTATTTTTTATTTTTTTTTCCACATATGGTTTAATATTTTGTAAAAAAAAAATTTGAGATGTAACTCAATATGAATCACATGATCCAATAGATCGAGTCCATAACAGATTTTTTCTTAATGTAATGAGTATTTATAGAAAGCATATCAGATATATATATCTACAACTGTATCACAAGATTGAGTCATATATCCATAAAGCTATCTATTATAATCATGGGCAGATCCATTACACTTGTGCCCACCCTGAAAAATAAAATGTATATATAGTTAGAGAAATGCTATGAAATGCACTATAACATACACAAAGGTAACGGTCAATATATTTTCAATAAAAAAATTATTTTTTTGAAATATATTTTTTATATTATATCAACTAAATCATAGGGTTGTTAGATTAAATTTATTAATTTTTTAAATAAAAAAGATAATTGCCCATTAGCTTTTATTACTAAAGAATGCACATGTGTACTCCATATCATTTTCATATATAGTTATTAATTTTTATTTAGTGTCATTATTTCACTCAAAAAAATTTTAAGATTTAATTTAAGCATTCCTTTTGTAAATGATACAAAAAATTGTTCTTTATAAGAATAAAATCTCGAGAGAAAGATACTTTAAATAATTGTAGTTTCTAAATTTTTATCCGAAGTTTGTTCTATTTAACCAATAAACTTTATATTTATATTACGATTAAAATTTTGATTATTTTAATTTAATTTATTATATTATTTGTTTATTTTCACGTTGAAATAAAGAATTCTCTTTTATTTTGTAGGATATAAATAAAATTTTGAAAGTAATTCATTCTCTAAAGAATAATTTTACCATGGTACATAAAATAGTTCAAAATAACCCTCAACTTAATATGAGTAGAAATTGCGACAATTTATATATATATATATATAAGGGGACGGGAAGTGTGGCCCGAAAATAAAAGGGGAAGGGAAGATACTTAAGAAAGGAAGCAAGGTAAAAGCATAAAGCAGTAAACAAATTAAAACAGTTCAGGCGGCTTGGCCGGCCATAAATATAAAGTAATAAATTAAATAAAAGAGAAGTAAGTAAAACAACTCAGGCGGCAGAGCCGACCATAAAATACTATAAAATAAGTAGTGAAAATAAATTACAAGTTGAGAATCTAACCGGAGAGGGGATAGATCGGAACAAGAGGGAGTGAAATAGAGAGGGAGATACTCAGAATTTCTCTCTCTAGATTGTAGTAAGCTAAGGGGAAAACCAAACTTACCAAATGGGGAGTATGGGAGTCTATTTATAGACTAAATTTCGGATGAACAGTAAAAGTGCTACAGTACCCTGTTACAGTACCTGAAATAGTGGGAGATGATGTCATGGATGACGTCATCTAAATAGGGCTGATGTCATGGATGATGTCATCAGTCATCTGAAAAACAAAGAAGATCCTCTTCTTCTTCGTCTGAGTCTTCAGTTTTTTGTTCCTGCACTGGGTTATCTTCAGGAGTAGAGGATTCATTTTTGAGTTGCTGGAGAAGTTTCTCCATGGTAGCAACAAAATCGGCTTTGGATGCAGATTGTGCTAATGTTGCAGCAGCAATGGACTTCTGTTGCAGAAAATGTGTTTGATGAGTATCTGCTGGGTTGAGATACTGTGGATTGGCGGTGAACCATTTTTCGAGGGCTGGAATATGCACATTTTGGGAGTTCCAGTCCTTCCACCATTTTGAATGGCCCTGCAGGACTAAGTAAGGAAGACC
>JAOXNR010000032.1:14347865-14413981 GCA_028571225.1 Parsonsia alboflavescens | reverse complement strand
CAAATTGCTACAGTGTTGCTTGGCTGCATGTGCACTGTAGCAATTTGCCGTTACGGTAACGGCCGGAGAGCACATTAAGGCGCGCTCCGGAGCGCACCATAGCAAAACCGTATATATATATACATACACATACACATATTTGCACAAGAACTGATGAAATAGTGTAGTTTTTATTCAGAATTATCCTTTTCCTAATTTTAAATATAATTTCTGGTGTATTAATAGTTTAATTTGCTTCATAGTCTATGATGGAGTCGAAATCAAAATTGTTGTAAGGACCAAAAGGAGAGAATTAAGGAATTACCGCACTTATTTAGTCACTTTTTACTAATTAATTTCTTTCAACTTTGCTCTGTGTGTCCTATTAACTCGAGCCCTTCATTCAAAAGTTTAAATTATTCCTTTCATTTCTTTTTAAAAGTCATTTAAGATTTTGAACTACAGATCAAGACAATGATTGTTTCAATGATTAATATTTTTTTCAAATCAAAATATCCCTTATAATAAATTATGCTTATATGAATTCAAATTAATATATAATCTGATTAAAAGGGTATGATAGAAAATTTTTCATTAAATGTTTGTTGGGAAATAAAAATACTCCTTGAAAAGTGTAAAATAACTTCTATTTTGAAATAAGGTTAGAGGGAGTATTTATCAATGTCTTTTTTAACCTATTAAATAAGAAAAAATAGGTGATAAATAGTAAAGTAAAAAATTATTGTAAAATATAAATATAATATAAAATAGGATAAATATTTATTTTTATTAATTCTATATATAACTTTTTTATATCAATTTCTCTGATGACAATGGACTATCACCTCTATTGTGTATTAGTTTTACGATTTTTGACTCGCAAAAAAATAAAACTACACAAGAAAAATGTTAAAAAAAAGAGGAAAAATGTGGAAATAAACACGTCATCTATGTAACCGTCCTCCTCCTCCCCCATGAAAGCTTTATGCCAAACTCTCGTCTCCCTTACCATCTCCATTTCCGTCTCCTCTCTATTCAGTCAAGCTCAGAAGGAAGAAAGCCCTTGTCTTTTCCTAGCTCTATCATCTATTCAATTCCATCAAAGGGGCCAAGAAGAAACCCATTTGGTTTGACCAGACCTAGAGAGATGGCATTGCTGGTTCCGGTAACCTTTAATCACGACATTGTTCCAACTCTCTTTGGATGTCTTGGATTTATTTATTTTTTTTCTACATTTTGCATCAGTACAGTGTATAAATACACTAAATCTCTTTTATTTTATTTATTTAGTTTTAGATATGCTTATAATATACAAATACACAAATCCTATTTAGTTTATATTTATCACTACAATATTCAATAGAATAAGGATTTACCATAGAAGGCAAGTACAAAGAACAATACAATTAGATTCATGATTATGCCGAGGAGCTAAGAAAGACCAATCCTGGCTCTACAATTTGTGTAGATGTTTGTGAGGATGAAGAAACTGGGAATCATGTGTTTAGAAGGTTCTATGTATGCTTTGATGCATTAAGGAAGGGTTTTAAAAATGGATGCAGGAAGATTCTTGGTGTTGATGGATGCTTCTTGAAAGGATTCCTTCCTGAGGTTCTTTTGCCAACTATTGGGCTTGATCTAAACAATGGGGTCTATCCTGTCATCTATACTGTAGTTGAGGGTGAGAACAAGGAAACATGGACATGGTTCTTGAATTTAATGCAGCACGACTTGGAAATATATGACATGGAGAATTGGTGTATCATATCAGATCGACAAAAGGTTGTTATATTTTGTATAACACATAGTTCAATTTTACTTATTTCTTATATCTAACTAACACTTTCAATTTATTATTATTATTTTTTTACAGGGTTTAATTCCAGCTGTGGGGGACTTGATGCCTGGTATTGAGCATTGGTTTTGTGTGATTAATTTGCTTACCAATTTTAGGAAAAAATACCCTAGTGAGACTCTTAGACTAAAACTATTTAGCTATGCAAAGGCAACATATAAAAACAACTTTAGGAGTCATATAGATTCAATAAAAGAAATAGATGACGGTGCATGGAAGTGGCGAAATGACCATGACACTCCTAGGCATTGGTGTAGATGTTTTTTTAGGACAAAAGTGAAGTGTGATATTTTGTTTAACAATCACCGTGAGAGTTTTAATTGGCAGATGATTGAAGCAAGGGGGAAGCTAGTCTTAGGCTTGCTAGAAGGGTTAAGGGTTTTGTTGATGAAAGGGTTGAAAGAAAAGAGGGATTGGATAGTTAAGTATGAAGGAAGAATCTATCCTACGGTGGTCAGTAGGATAGAGAGTTTGAAGGAAAGGTCTAGGGCCTGTGTAGCCTGCTTTGCTAGAGATATGATGTGCCAAGTGTCAAAGAATTCAAGTGACGCATTTGTCGTTGGACTTGCAGCTGTGGGAAGTGGGAGGTTAGTGGGGTTCCTTGTGTCCATTCCATTTCAGTGCTTACTTTGATTGGAAAAGATCCATTTGATTATGTTAACTGCTACTATGAAAGGGATGTAAACAATAGAGCATATGAGAGTACCATCTTTCCTGTTAATGGCCCTAACAATTGTGACCCCACTTGAAGACCCACTCTACAAGTTCCACCAAAGTTGAAGCTCCTTGGAAGGCTTAAGAAGAATAGAAGAAAGGAGGCAGGGGAGACTAGAAAGGATGCTATAGGGAAATCCCAGTTATATAGGGCTGGTTTGGAGTCTCGGAAGTGTGGTACTTGCTATAAGACAGGTCACAACAAGAGAAGTTGTCTCGAGGCTACTAAAAAAAAAAGAAGAAAGATGAAGTGGACAATGGTGAAAAAGAAACAGTGGCTGACAATTCTGAGCAACATGAAACCCAAGCTGAAAGTATAGTTCCTATTAATGTTAACAAATATTGAAAATGTGATGGCCTTGGATATATCAAAAGGACATGCGAAGTTGAGGCATCATTGATGACTGATGGTAATGACACTATGCAACAAGATGACTCTATAGCAGCTGCTGGACAAAACAGTGCACTTACCTATTCAAAGTTCTCAAGTAGGTACTTAATTTGATTATAATGGTAACATTTATTCTTTATTAGTATTATGCAAGATTTGACTAATTTGTGTTTATTTGCAGATAACTAGTGACCATAAAAGGAAGAGAAAATGTGGTACTTGCAATCAAGAGGGATACAACTAGAATACATGTCCAAATGAGGAAGCTAGAAGAAAATTCCAAAACTCGCTTGGGGAATAGGGTGTTTCATTTGTTATTGAAATGTGTCTTGATAGCTTTAAATTGTTTTTGGTGTAAGTGTTATTTTGGTGCACTAAGGTTTTTGGTTGCATTGTGATTGCAACTGTATTTTGGATTAGTATATTGGTAATTGGTTTAGTTAAAACAATGTAGTGGATATGTTTGATGCATACGTTGATGGTTGTGATGTCACACCTTTTTTATGGGCAAGTTATATATACTTGGCAGTGCATTTTTTGAACATTTGGATAGATTTATGCTTGGTGCTGTGACATCTATGGATGGTTTTTTTGTTTTTATATGAATGGTTTTTAGATTGCAATTCAAAGTGTTACATTTAAGTTAGGATATTGTGCTTAAGAGAAGCACCAATACAACAAATTAAAGACCAACTATTATACTATCTAAATGCTATTCATGTCATTTAACTTTGAATGATATTTCATCCATATGTTATAAGTAATGTGGAGACCAAACAGAGCATCATACAAACTAAAACAACCAAAAAGACCAACTAAAAATAAGCATTGCAAAGTGGAGCTGAAACCATTCTCGAAAATATAACATCATAGTTCTTGGTAGAATAGTAAGTGAGCCAAAGCTATATTACAAGACCAACCAACCACAAAAAACATGCACCTGCACTTCAAGCTCCCATTGCACTAACTTAAACATAGCTAAACAATGAACATTATACTGACCAAGACATTCAGATTTCATGGAAAAAGTAGGCATAGATAACTAAACCAAACAACACCTGGAACAAGCAACATTGATAAAATATTGCATTCCTCCTACATTCTTCAACTTCAATTTCACACCTCTGAATTTGCCTTAGAAACCCAGGTATGTTTATGGTTGATCGAGCACACATGGAAGGATAGTACCAAGAAAAAAGCCCACAGTCGCCAGCCATCTACGTTCATAATAACATCACCCAGCTTTAATAGGGAGAAAAATTGGTGCAAAAAAATAAAAAATAAAAAAAAAATAATAAAAGAAACTGAACTAAGCAGCAAAGATCCAAAATAAGATCTAAGCAAAATATGTTCCAAAATCTTACCCCATACATTTGGCACATAAGAAACCTTCTACATATGTTTAAATCTGTCAAAGATTTCTTCACTATCATCCTTTTCCCACAATAGCATCGCCTGTCGACTTCCTCTGCCATGGCTAAGTTCAAGTTCAAGAATGGAAGAAAGTGGAAATCGAAATAATGAAACCTAACTGTGGGAAGATAGGTGGCTAACTTGATGCAGGAAGGGCTTGAAAGGACGATTTTAATGCTTAGACACCCTCAAGTGCTATGCACGTGATAGGCTTCGCCGTGTAAGTGTCAGAAATTGGTGGTTTGGATTATTTTGGTTACTTGTAAAGACTTGAGGGACCGTTATAACTTTAAAAAAATATTTGGAACCGAATTGTATTTTAACCCAAACTTGTGCAACCAAATAGGCTAAAAGCCCTAAAACAAATAAGCCTCATGAAGTAAACTACATCGCTAACTTTGACTCAACATTTTCAAATTAAATTCTTTACTATAAAAATAGTTTTTATTTAAATTCATAGACCGTTTTGCATTTAAATCTTTACAAGTTAATTTAGTTACGTTATTGTTTCACATAATTGTATTACAATTAATACATTAAAGTTGTAGAATTAAGTTAAATAAGAGTTTTTCCATGTCTTTACTTTAGAATTAAATTTTAAAAATACTTTATGAAAGACTAGTAATATTACATTTTCAAACTTGAATACCTTTTTACATAGGTTGCCGAAGAGATTCTCCATTCTTAAGGTATTTTGACAAATCCATCGTAGACAGAGATTTCCTCTGAAAGATATTGATTCCATATATTTTGGTTTTAAAACAAATTATGTATTCCTAATACCAAAGATCAATCCAAAATTTAGGGAGAAACATTTCAAAGAAAACTTAACAAGTATATTATTAGGGTTCAATATGTTATAAAATGATTGAGTGTAGAAAGGTATGAAAGATATAAACAAGTTTGGAAAGAAGGTTTCGAAAGTTACAACAGGTTTAAGTCAAAGTGGAACTTATTGATAGAAGATTGGGCTTAAGACGTCTAGTCATAGTTAAATAAAAATTGGAGTAAAATTAAGAATTAATCCATTAGAATCATTAAAGGATTTATTATTCCTTAAATGTTTTCTTCCACAAAGTACATGTCAAAGTGGTTAATTTTCACCTGTCAAGGTCGAGATTGACTTGGAGCATCTGGGTCAAATTTCACTTTGGGTTTCGTTTTGTCTAAGTTAGCCTAGTTTGATTTGTGGAAAACCATGGTTCTATTGTTGTTTGGTAGTTAGATTGATATGATTGTTGGACAATCCTTTGCAGTTGTGTCACTGGGATCGATTTGCTTGTCCTGGTCGTTTTGCACATCTCTACTGTTTTGATTGTTGACCGTCATTGTTGGCCAAGTTTTCAAGTTTTGCACCAACAATCCTTTTGATTATACCTTGATCAATTCAAGACCAAATTGAAAAATTACAGATTAGTTGGTCTCTGAATATAGTTTTTACTGATTTATGGAATATCACTAAGGTTACTATTTCAAGTAATAAAACTTAGGTCACATATTTCCACAGTGACAATTTTGAGTATCTTTCTCATACATTCCTACCAATTGTTTAGGTTTGTGTACAATACCTCAAATTCAAGCTAATACAGAATTTAACAACCTTTTGTATTTTATACATTCACACTTATTCCAGATAAATGTCAGATTTCAATTGAATGCAAGGGTTGTGCATATAACTCATTCTGAGTGCACTCCTTGTGCAACATTCCACTTTTTATGTCAAATCCATATTACAAGCACATCTACCTCTCTAGATGCCAACATAATAGTTGCATTTTTATTTTGTGTTTTTACCTTTTAAGAGTTGAAAATTCCTAAAAATCATATTTGGTAAACCATAACTTAGGTTCAATATTATAAAATTTAGTAAGTTGACTATTTCTTCTCCTTCTTTTTTTCCTTTTCCTCTTAAGTTATCCTTGTTTCTATTTCAATATTGTAGTGGCAATAATCTTTTGCACAAAAAAAAGGGATTAGCAGTGGAACACTCTTGGTGGACGTAGTAGAAACAAAGGCAATAATAGAGTTTCTAATACGTAAATTCTTTTGCTAATGACCCAGTAAGCATCTTCATCATCTATATAAACTTCATCTTTAATATGGTTGACCTGGAATTGTAAACCTCCACATTTGAAGCCAAATAGATTGATTCTTTTAAGTTCTTCATATAAGATCTTCCATGAATTCTTCCATGCCATGTATGCTCCTTGATTTCCACTATTCCCCCCACCTCAAAAGGATTCGACCTTGAATCTTTAAGTCCTACATAGGAAAGAGAATGATCACTAACATGGATTGAAGAGTTTAAAGAATGCTTACCCAAGAACTCCATGTTACCCTTCATAGAAGATAGAACTTCATAATGCCTTACCATACCCTTATTTAAAGGTGGTGGTCTCTCTTTCATAGTTATGTATTCCTTCTCACCTTCAATAAGCTCATTAGAAGAAACATTATAGACAAGGAATACAAGCCATTTGGAGCAACCAAGAAACCAATTTCTATCATTCAAAGCACATGATAATAAGGCAGTAAATCCCATTTGTGTATGACCCACCATTATATATAGGTTCTCTTAACCAAGGATTCAAAGACATTAAGCTCAAGGAACAATCCCTTAACATAGCATATGCATGTCCTCCATCAAAAGCATCAAACATGTGTATAAAAGGAATAAGGAAATACTCTTCATATATGTTAAAACTCATCAAATTATTAAGATGTACATCTTTATGCTTTTCTAAAAGCAGGGGATATGTCAAAGACTATAAAAATTTCATCATATCTCTATTTATGGCACAAAACATAAACCATATCATCAAATAGTTCCATCAAATATGCCAAATAGAGACTAAGTACATAGAAAGCACATAGATTTCATCAATAAGAAGTCTATCATATTCATTAAGAATCAACTTCTCATCATGATATTGATTTGCCACATCACAAGAATTCAACAATTAGGCTCCCACAATCATAGATTTCTTTTTCATGTGTAGCCCTACAACCTGCTTATTGAAATAGATATCCAAGGTCTTAGGACTACCATAGGTACTCTCAAAAGCAATTTCATGATTCTCAAGATTCAACCAATCAAAGAATTCATCATGCTTATAATACTCAAGAACACAAAGAGTACCTCTTCTACGCATAATATCTTGAAATTCACATGCTTCTTCACAAATTTCCTACAAGATCGGTTCGCTGATGTCCTCATCACTCTTCCCTTCTTCTGAAAAGCTTGAGTTCTCACCTCGAAACAAGTACCCGTTCTGAAGAATGAAGTTTGTTTGCATTCTTGCCTTTAAGTCGGCAATAATGTCCTACAAGGGCTTATTCTTGCAAACATCGTCTTTACACTCCCAAAACCGAGAGTATACACCTGCATAGAACCAATTAGCAAACTTCTTCTACTTAGTGCATCAATGACCTTGTTCAAAGTACTTGACTCGTGCTTGATGTTGAACGTGTATTCCTGCAAAGCACTGACCCACTTCGCATGCCTAGAACTCATCTTGTGCTACCCACTACGCATGCCTAGAACTCAACTTGTGCTATCCTTGCAAGAATTTCAGCTCCTGATGATCTGAGTACAGAACAAACCCCCGTTGTATCAAGTAATACCTCCAATGCTGTAGAGATCTCACAATGCGGAAGAGCTCTAAGTCACATACTGAATAAGTCAACTTTGCTCCTCCAAGTTTCTTACTAAAGAATGCAACTGGTCTTCCATCTTGGCTAAGTACTGCCCCAATCCCCGTCTTTGAACCATCACAATCGACTTCGAAAACCTTGTTGAAAACCGGAAGAACCAGCAACGGTGCATGTGTCAATTTGTTCTTCAGTTCATCAAAGGAGCAACTATCTCACTGTACCTCTTCATGAATCTCCGATAGAATCCAGCAAGACCCAAGAAGGATCTAAGTTCAATCATGGATGTAGGCACTCTGCAATTGCTCGCACCTTGCTCTCATCCGGCAAAATCCCATCTCTGATCACAACATACCCTAGAAATATGAGTCTGTCGACCATCCAAATGCACTTGTCCGGGTAAGAGCAGCTGGTTCTCACGCAACATGGTCAGGACTTGCCCAACTTGATCAGCATGATCTTTTTCTATCTTGCTGTAAATTATAATGTCATCAAAATACACAACAACAAAAGTACCTAGTTCCTCACTCGCATGAAAGTGCTCGATGCATTTGACAACCCCGAATGGTATCACCTACCATTTATACTGCCCTTCCTTTATCTTGAAGGTTGTTTTCCACTCGTCTCTTGGCTTCATTCGGATCTGGTGATATCCACTTTTCAGATTGATCTTTGTGAATACCCTGGCTCCACTCAATTCGTCGAGTGTATTTTCCAGCCTTGGAATGGGAAACCTATACTTTATGGTAATTCTATTCACCGCTCGACTATCAACACAAATCCTCCACGACTCATTCTTTTTAAGCACCAGAAGAGCTGGAACCGCACACGGGCTGATACTCTCTCGTACAAAACCTTTGTCCAAAAGATCTCAGATCTGCATCTTCAACTCCTCATGCTATTGCGGCATCACCTAATGGCAAAACGGATCCTGGAATTAAGTCAACACCGTGCTAGATGTCTCGAAGGGGCGGTAATCCAGTAGGAAGCTCATTCGGCATAACATCCTGGAAGCTTTCCAAAACTGATGCCAATTCCTATGGAATTTTTGGCTTCTACTTCTCATCCTAGCTGAAACTCTCAGCCTTGTTTATCAAAGCAAAACAGACTTCTTCCAATTATAAGCTAGCCTCAAACTTCTTGCTTGGCAAGCAGATCATGGCTTTTTGTCGCACTGCTTGCTGAAGTGGCTTCAAAATCATTTTTCTTCCCTCCGGCTGCAACATATACATATGGGTGTACCCGTTGTACACTTCCTGATTGTCAAACTGCCAAGGTCGTCCCAAGATTATGTGCGTTGCATTCATAGGAGTAGCATCCTCTATGATTGTCACCAGGCCAGGACAAATTAACTCTGCAGCGACGATTGACCTGGATATCCGAATATTTGTTGACCCAACTGAGCTTGTAAGGATGAAGGTAGGTGGGGTTTGATTACCAATCCCAACTTCAATACGGCTTCTTTGGCAATCACATTCTCCCAACTCTAGGACTCGACGATCACCCTACAAGTCTTTTCAACCCCAAAGCACTTTGTCATAAAGATATGTGTAGACTCCAATCTTCATTCGACTTGGGTGCTAGGCACATCCTTCACATGACTAGACTCTCTCCTTGGATGTAATTAGGGTCTATCACACACATATCATCTTCTACGTACTCCGTGTCTTCTGGAAACTCCTCGGCATACTCCTCCTTTGGATACTCATCCATGTACAACTGGGCTTGGGCTGTGGGGCACTAATTGGAGTAATGCCCTAGGTTGTGACACCGGTGACAATGAATGTTGGCCTAATTCGACTATTGGGCCCGCTAATGTTCCTTGAATTTGTTTGGACCGGCTAGCCCTTATTTGGCTGTTGGGCTCGAAGCCGTTTGGATCGACGGACTGCTGGAGTGGTCTTGACTGGAGCGACCTGTTGATCCGAGCTGCTCTAGACCAAAACAATCTGCCTTTGGGCTGCCTTAGATTGCACATCATTGTCTTGGTTTGATTGGTCCTCAACATCCTTGAGTTAGATCGGTTTGCTGATGTCCTCATCACAATGCTTCTCAATAAGCTTGGACTTTCTTCTCACATTCACAAATAAATATTTTCAGACAAGATGATCAAGCAATTGGGATCAATAATGAATATACACATGAAACTACAAAGATAGAAGTTTGAATCAAGGATGATAATGTCAAATATCCAGAGTAATCGGTCATCCAAGACAAACTTTGAGATTGCATTCATGTATAACCTAAAGTCATGCTTAAACAAGTCATTCAAATGTCCCAATTCATAAGAATGTGACTCCAAATTATTCCTATGAATATCAATTATCAATAATTCACATGTAGAATCCATAAGCATGAATATAGCATTTTCACCAAACAAAGAATAATCATGCTTATAAACTTCATCATGTATGACTTGTCTTAGAACATTAATCTTACAGTCACAAGCATATTCTTTCACAAATGATTTCTTCGCAAACTTAAAATCCATAAAAGATTTTTCCAAACTTAAAAGATTATAAGACATGCTTTCTCTAAATAAGAAATCACCATGTTCAAGAATTTTCACAATAGCACCTTGCTAATGAACATCATAAGCATCTCTAAACTCACACTTAGTCATAGAAAACAAACTCTCATGCTCATATGTCAACAATCTAGCAACAAAGAAAAAGGATTAGTAGTGGAACACTCTCGGTGATCGTGGTAGAAGCAAAGGCAATAATAGAGTTTCTAATAGGTAAATTCTTTTGCTAATGACCAAGTAAGCATCTTTGTCATCTCTATAGACTTCATCTTTAAGATGGTTGACCTTGAATTGTAAACCTCTACATTTAAAGCCAAATGGATTGATTCTTCTAAGTTCTTCATATGAGATCTTCCATGAATTCTTCGATGCCATGTTTGCTCCTTGATCTCCATCATTCCCCCTCAACTCAAAAGGATTCGACCTCGAATCTTTGAGTCCTACATAGAAAAGCGAATGATCACTAACGTGGATTGAAGGGTTTAAAGAATGCTTACCCAAGAACTCCAAGTTACCATTCATAGAAGATAGAACTTGATAATGCCTTACCATATCCTTCTTTAAAGGGGATGTCTTTTTTTGACAATTATGTATTCTTTCTCACCTTCAATAAGCTCATTAGAAGAAACATCATAGACAAGGAATACAAGCCATTTAGAAGAACCTAGAAGCCAATTTCTATCAGTCAAAGCACATGATGATAAGGTAAATCCCATTGGTGTATGACCCCATAAACCATGATATTTTTGTTTCTCTTAACCAAGGATTAAAAGACATTAAGCTCAAGGAACAATCCCTTAACATAGCATATACATGTCTTCCATCAAAGGAATCAAACATATGTATAAAAGGAATAAGAAAATACTCTTCACATATGCTAAAACTTATCAAATTATCAAGATGTAATGTTCCTCTAAAAGTAGGGGATATGTCAAAGACTTCCAAAAGTTCATCATATCTTTATTTATGGCACAAAACACAAACCATATCATCAAGTAGTTCCACCAAACATGCCAAATAGAGACTAAGTACATAGAAAGCAAATAGATTTCATCAATATGAAGTCTATCATATTCACTAAGAATCAACTTCTCATCATGATATTGATGTGCCACATCACGAGAATTCAACAAGTACGCTCCCACAATCATAGATTTCTTTTTCATGTGCAGTCCTACAACATGCTTTTTGAAATAGATATCCAAGGACTTAGGACTACCATAGGTACTCTCAAAAGGCATTTCATGACTCTCAAGATTCAACAAATCAAAGAATTCATCATGCTTATAATACACAAGAACACAAAGAGTACCTCTTCTAGGCATAATATCATGAAATTCACAAGCTTCTTCACGAATTTCCAACAAGAAAGCAAGTAAAATAAGCAAACCTCTTGATGAAAAACCTAAGCTCTGATACCAAAATAGATGATGTGGTCTCAAAATTAAAATTAGATTCTTCATGCACGCTAATAAAAGAGACACCTATTTTAAATCAACCCAAGACTTCATTATGATATTCAAGCTACATACCAATTGACCATGATTGTCTTCCAATATGTCCAATTAGTTTGAATTTCATCAATTCAATTCAATTATCCTAACCAAACATTGAAGAACTCAAGAGTTAGACTAAGAACCCTAGGAGAGTTATTAGAAGAACACTTAAGAATAAAGGATGTTTAATGCAAATCACATTGTCATGTTGTTTGTAAAAGTGTTGGTTGTATTTGTCTTCCTAATATAAGGGCTATATATAGTCCTAAATCCCTAAATTAACCTAACAATTCCTGGATAGGATTTACAGATACAATTACCCAACCTAACAATTCCTGGATAGGATTTACAGATACGATTACCCTTGAAACATACAAAAAATAACAAGATGAAAGCATCAAAAATCAAACAAAACAAAATATTGCCGGAGCTACCAAGGGCCCAATCGGCGCCGAATGGTGCACTCAATGGGGCGCTGGATGGCTACTGGAATTGCCGACTGCCTCTACTTCCAGCCTTCACTCAATGCTTCTGTCACTCTTTGTTCCATGTTTTGTCTTGCGTCCAATTGCACTCTTCGTGGACCTCCTCAAATGATCCTTCAATGTTCCGAACATGGAAGAACTTCCTTGTTGGCTCAACTTGATCAAGTGTTGAACGCTTCATAATTGCTTCCAAATCAAGTAGTTTTTCTTTATCTTACACATATGCCACCATTGATACTAAATGATGTATAATAAATAGCTAATGATGCTAAAGGGCTGGCTTGTAACAAAGATTATCCTTTAATAGAGTCTCAAAGCCAGGACAGTTGGGGTGGAATCAGGCTAATGGATAGGGTAGTTTTCATCATGGTAGCTTACTCTTTAATTCAACCGACTGAAGGAGACAAAGATCAAATTCAAATACTGTGTAAACACCTAAAAATTAAGTCTCTTATCAATTAGAGGGGAATCATTTCAGATGTAGTTTGTGAATTTTGTTTTCGTTCAAATGAGGAAATGCGACGAGAGGAAGAGCACAAGGCAATTGGCCAGGTCAATGGCAGGTAATATTAATATCTATTACAAGTTAGCTGCAATGGATTTTAGTTGGATCACTGCGACTATGCGTTCCAGTACTGGTATCTGACATTTGATTCTAGAAGAATAAATGAATACGTGAGGGATGAAATGCTCTCATGAAACGATTAACAAAACTTTTACAACCGATGGAGTTAGTTACACTACAAACTTGATTTTAAGTTTTTGAATGGTGTTTTCCCAGGTTTTATGATGAATATGTTTGCATCTCTCCTCATTGCTTAATAGATATCTTAATGTAGTGTATTAGGTTATTACCTGTAATAAGAACAGTTCGGAAGAACTTAAATTAGTAATTGGTTACATGAAATCCAAGGGAAAAGGATTATTTGGTTAGATGATATCTTTGGTCCTTTTTCTTTACTATATAAATATATATAAATACATACATATATATATATTTATTTATTTATTTGGCTATTTTTGTCCTCAAACTAGTTTGGGTTTACACACTTGGTCTTTTTTGTTGGATAATAAGTCTTTCAAGGTTTTTTTCTTTCTCTTTTGTTTGTAAGACAATGACATTTTTAGAGTTTTATATGTTAAACATTATTTTTCTAAATTGAGTGTCGTCTTTAGTCCCTAACGTTTTTAGATTAGTCAACCTTGGTCCTCAAACTTTTACGAGTGACATACACTGTTTTCTTTTTTTTCTTTTTCCAGGAATTAACCTTTTCGTATTTTTTGTAGGAATAAAAGGACCAAAAGGTAAATGACAAAAATGTTATTTATTGGAATTCGGAGGTTGAGAATATATATATATATATATGTATGTATATATATAAATTTTAAGGAGCTGCTAATGCATCAAGAAATTGTTAAAACTTTAGCTGATTTAAGATTACCAAACAACCAGTTTTCCTCTTGTCCTAAAATATCACCCACAGGTCCCACAATGTCAAGTAAATGACATTTTTATTCATACGATGACCATTAATTTTGAAAGATATCATACTCTCTTATTGTTTTCATTTGTATTGAATTGTAATGTTCCATCTCTGAGATTGTATTCACACCAACATCATCTCGAATCTTATGAAATCCCAAACCTTCGATTTATGATGCAAACAATATATGAGAGTTTGAAATCACTAATATTAATTAGCTTTGAAATTAATACATCTTTAGAGTCGTATAAATTCGATTCAACAGAAGTGATGTCATACAATGGGCCATTGACGCAGGTGGATGTGGTGGGTTGTGGAATAAGAAATTATGGAAGAAATCTAATAATAGAAACTCAAGAAAATTGCAACTTTTTTTTCGGATGAACAGTAAATGTGGTGAACAGTGCCGATTAATAGTATCGGAACAGTAATCGATTAACAGTAACTCAAACTTTGGATAATCCGTCAAAATTTGAGGCTTTCGATAATCTAACTTCTGAACTAGCCAGAGGTCTAGACAACGAAAATTGAGTTCTTCTCCTCTAAACAAACTTCAATCTAAAGTAGTTAAAGGACGAAGAAAGAACAAAACAACACCTTGCGATCATAAGGAAAGAGAGATAAATTCTGAAATATTATTGATAATAGATTCTCCTTACTAGCTCTTAGGCATTCATCCTTATTTATAATACTAGAAGTTCTAAGTTCCTAATCAGACTAGGAAATAGAAACCAAGTAAACTACTAATAGCTAAGTTATGTGTTCCTAATCAGACTATAAAATAAAAATTAGGAAGAAAATAATAAAAAAATAAAACAAGTTTCTAAATAAAATTCTATCTAATTAATCAAATAAAATTATTAAACAATCTTAATCTTACTTGTCTACTTGTTCTGCGTCAGCCATCTAAGAGTAGAAATGTAATAGAATAGAATGCCTTAACTTATCATGTGTCCAAACGTCTCTTAGTCTATGATCGAAATAGCAAAAGAAGTTAAGGAAAGACAATCATTGCAATGACGCTGAATTCATTTCTGAAAAGTCTCTAATTTCTTTTTCAATTAATTAATAAATAAATCATATATCGATTTAGTTTTACCCACTGAAACCATATAAATTTTTGCGAAATTCCAAAACTTGATAACCTAGAAAAGGCACAATAAAAATTGAGTCAATGTCTGGTTTTTTAAGGCATAACCATCTATATGACAACTGATGAAGTATGCTCTTTTTTTTTTTTTTTTCAATTTCACAGTTCAACTTTTGAACGTGAAAATTTTGACATTTGTTTGTGTAGATTTAACTATTTATTCACTTACCTTGTGGAAATTTAGTGAATTTTTTTTATTGGATTTAATCTTGTACTGGTCAATTTGTCAAATTCGTGAAGGTGACTGGTCAATTTGACATGTGTAAAAGTTTAATGTTCAAACAGAAAAAAGTTTACAACTTCAATGGTTAAATTATTTTTTATAGCAGTTGTTTAATTATAGAAGTTATTATTTCACTTTCCAATTTAATTAACCTCATTTCTCGTATGTGTATATCAATTTTAAATCAATTAATCATTATCCAATGGTTACAACAATACATAGTAATACAGACAAGATTCAATAATGTATGGTAAGTTTTAATTTGATCTTTAAATTCTAAACATGTAAATTTAACTTTGCATATTTGATAATTTAGTCATTTAACTTTGCAATATTTGATAAAGATTAACAAATGTACTGGATAACTTATCAAATATCACAAAGTTAAATGGTCAAATTGATATATTTTTAAAATTGAAGTAGCTAAAATAAAAATAAAAAAACAAGCTCAGTAATGAAATCAATGGTTCTGTCAAAAAGTCCATAGAGTTTTCATAAAATCAAAGATGTAGCTAGTAATAGATTTCTTAAAACAAGCTATAAAATATTACAAGACGACCAAGACAAGCAAATCGATCCTAGTGACACAATTGCAAAGGATTGTCCAACAACCATATCAATCTAACGACCAAACAACGATAGAACCATGATTTTCCCGAAATCAAACTAGGCCAACTTAGACAAAACTACTCGGACAAATCAAAGTCAATTTGACCCAGATGCTCAACGTCAATCTTGACCTTGACAGGTGAAAGTTAACCACTTTGGCATGTACTTCGTGGAAGAAAACATTTGAGGAATGATAAATCTTTTAGTCATTCTAATGGATTAATTCTTAAATTTACTCCAATTTTTATTTAACTAGGACTAGACGTCTTGACAATCTTTTGCCAATAAAACTTGGGCAAACACCATTCAAAAACTTTAAATCAGGTATTGCACCTAACTCCATCGGCTGTAAAAGTTTTATTAATGGTTTCATGAGAGCTTTTCATCCTCCATGTATTCATTTATTCCTCAAGAATCAAATGCCAGATACCAATACAGGAACGCATAATCACAGTGATCCATTAAAAATCTGTTGCACCTAACTTGTAATAGATGTTACTATTACCTGCCATTGACCTAGCAAATTGCCTTGTCCTCTTCCTCTCGTCGCATTTCCTCATTTGAATGAAAACAAAATTCACAAGTTGCATCTGAAATGATTCCCCTCCATAAGAGACTTAATTTTTAGGTGTTTTCACAGTATTTGAATTTGATCTTCGTCTCCTTCAGTAGGTAGAATTAAAGAGTAAGCTACTATGATGAAAAGCACCCTATCCATTAGCCTTATCCCACCCCAACTATCCTGGCTTCAGGACTCTATTAAAGGATAACTTTTGTTACAACCCAACCCTTTATCACCATTAGCTATTTATTATACATCTCAAATTATTTCCAAGCTAGACATAAAAGGACTTCCCATGAATACATATGTAAAGATGCTCCTACTACTTTTTAATGTCTATTCATTGACACATACCCCTAATAAAGAATCCAAAGAGATGCAGATTTCATTTTACTTTAATCATCAACCTCCTATGAGTTGGAAGCCACAAAAAAGTATGATGCAGTCGAGCAAGAATCCATGTAGGATATATCCAATACGTCAAGATTAATTCCATACTGCATAGTGGAGGATAAAGAACGATCCCATAGGAAACAAATTTAAGGAACTCTAGGGAGTACTCGTGCAATGCTACTAAATTAGAAAAGCCCATGTAATGGAGATCAAGGAGCATACATGGCATGGAAGAATTCATGGAAGATCTGATATGAAGAACTTAGAAGAATCAATCTATTTGGCTTCAAATGTGGAATTTTACAATTCAAGTTCAACCATATTAAAGATGAAGTCTCTATAGATGATGAAGATGCTTATGAAAAGAAGGAGATTATGTACAATAGCTTGTATTTCAAATAAAATTATCAAAGATCAAGATTGGAGAAAGACTTGTTGGATAATGTCCAAGAACTTGAAGGACTTCTGACTTCTATTGGAGATGATCTTAACAAAGATTGGATGTTCTTGTACAAGGATCAATACTTCAAGTATAAGCATGACATTTTGAAGGTGAAAGTATCATTGTTGGCATATGTGCAAGATAAAGAAGAACTACTTGATTTGGAAGCAATGTTGAAGAGTTCCACACTTGATCAAGTTGAGCCAACAAGGAAGTTTTTCCATATTCGCAACATTGAAGGGTCATTGGAGGTGGCCCACAAAGAGTGCAATTGAAAGCAAGACAAAGCATGGAACAAAGGGTGAAAGAAGCATTGAGTGAAGGCTTGAAACAGAGGCAATAGGTGCCAGATCATCAAAGCAAAAGTCAGAGGCAATTCCAGTCGCCATCTTTCACCCAATCCAATGCACCATCAAGCACCGATTGGCCCCCAAGTAGCTCCGAAAATGTTTTGTTTTCTTTGATTTTTTATGCTTTCATCTTGTTATTTTTCATATGTTTCAAGGGTAATCGTAATTGTAAACCCTATCCAAGAATTGTTAGGTTAATTTAGGGCTTTAGGACTACATATAGCCCTTATATTAGGAAGACAAATAAAACCAACACTTTTACAAACAATGAGTATTGTTGAATTTTGTATTAGCTTTAATTTGAGGCATTGTTTACGTGAAAATAAACAATGTTTAGGAATGTATGGAAAGATACTCAGAATTGTCATTGTGGAAATATGTGGACCTAACTTTTATTAGAAATAGTAACCTTAGTGATATTCTATAAATCAATCAAAATTATGAAATATTGTAAACTATATTCGGAGACCACCTGATCTATAATTTTTCAACTTGGACATGAATTGATCAAGATATAATCAAATGGATTGTTGGTGCAAAACCTGAAAACTTGGCTAGCAATAATGGTCAACAATCAAAACGGTAGAGACGTTCAAAACGACTAAGGCAAACAAATCGATCCTAGTGACACAATTGCAAAGGATTGACAACAACCATATCAATCTAATGGCCAAACAACGATAGAAGATGGTTTTCCAGAAATCAAACCAGGCCAACTTAAACAAAACTAAAACAAACAAATCAAAGTCAATTTGACCCAAATACTCAAAGTCAATCTCGACAATGACAGGTGAAAATTAACAACTTTGACATGTACTTCGTGGAAGAAAACATTTGAGGAATAATAAATCCTTTAGTCATTCTAATGGATTAATTCTTAATTTTACTCCAACTTTTATTTAACTAGGACTAGACAATCTTTTGTCGATAAGTTCCACTTTGACTTAAACATTTTGTAAGTTTCCAAACTTTTTTATATCTTTCATACCTTTCTACTCTGAATTATTTTATAACATTTTGAATCCTAATCATTTTAATTGCTTATACTTGTTAAGTTTTCTTTGAAATCTTTCACCCTAAATTTCGGATTGAACTTTGGTCTTAGGAAATTTAATTTGTTTTAAAACAAAAATATATGGAATCAATATCTTTGAGAGGAAATCTCTATCTACTATGGATTTGATAAAATGCCTTAAGAATGGAGAAACTATTAGGCAACCTATGTAAAAATGTATTCAAGTTTGAAAAAGAAGTAGTATTATTAGTTTTCCATAAAGTATTTTTAAAATTTAATTTTAAAGTACATACATGGAAAAACTCTTATTTAACTTAATTCTAAAACTTTAATTTATTAATAATAATAATACAATTGTGGGAAACAAAAATTTTAAATAAATTGACTTCAAATGATTTAAATGGAAAACAGTCTATGAATTTAAATAGAAACAAATTTTCACTGTAAAGAATTTAATTTGAAAATGTAGAGTGATGGTTAGCGATATTGTTTGCTTCATGAGGCTTCTTTATTTTATAAGAAATATGAATATATGAGTGGGATATTTAATGATCAAAAGGCACTCCAGAACCAGACAACAAGTTTTAGATTTGAACTACCTTCAAAGAGAAATATTTTATCAAGTGATTGATAAGAAAGTTAAAGAGTTTAATTATTTGTTTATTGAAAGTTAATAGGAAATTGTTTCTTTGTGCAGCATGTCACAACCCAATACTCTTTCAACTTTCTACATTTTACATAATGAATTTTTCATAACCTAAACTCTTAATAAGATTTCAAAATGGTAGAAATTGTTGATTTTCTTCTGATTCATGTTCGAAGTATTTGCAGTATAAGAGGTGCCCATATGGTTTAAATTAAAAGACTTACTCGAAAAACAAGATAAACAATATCACAAGATAAAGTTAAGTTATATGGATACAATAGAAACTATATGGCATAACCTACTAAAAGAAATTGCTATTAAATTTCGACTACTTAATTAATTATGTGGTTCAATAATATATCATATTTCCAAATTAGAAAATTATGCATTTGATAAAAAATTATCTTTCTTTATGGTAACTTTTGTAGCTTTAGTTAATCAAAAATTACTTTGATTTGAAGTCAAAGAAATTATGTCCAAAGAATTATGTTGTTAAAGTCATTGTATTACCAAAAAATTTTATATTTTTAAGTAACAATTGAGAGAAAAAAAAAAAACCAGTTTCCTAACAAACAATTAAGATTTGATGAATATCTTGTAAAGTTTATAATCTGTGATGATTTGGATGATGTTTGTTCTTGTTCTATCTTTGTTCTTGTTATTAGCATTTGCAGGTCAAATAAATCTTTTTCATTAGCAAAAAAACATACAAAATCAAAATGAATAGCGATATGTTGTTCCTTAGCAATTTTTATTATATGATAAGATCTTTATTTTCAATCTTCAAATCTTGTCCTACAAAGGATTTTGCTTGTCTATTCATAGTTATGTAATCCCAAATCGGAAGCTATATCTTGAGCAATAACCTTTGCGTCCTTTGATATTCCTGCCAATCCAGAGCTTGAAAATCTAGCACAGTAGAGCCCATTCACTCCTTTCCAATGATTAGGTTTTCTCTTCTTCGGCATTCCAATTTCATTGAAAAGGATTTGATTATCCTACAACAGAAAGAATAGCTTCATTCATGAGAATTACAGCTCAAAATTTGATTATTTACATTTGGAGATCAATAAATATCATTTACTTTTAACCAGTTTCTCATTGTGCTTCTAAAGCCTATTGCAAAAATAATGCCATTGAACTTTTTAATCTCTCCATTTATGAAATGAACATAACATCCATCAATTTTATCAATTGAAGGAAAAACCTGAAAGGAAGAAATAGAAAAGGTAGTGTTATCTATGAATTATATTACAACAAACAAAAATAGATTTTAGAATCTATGGTAAAGAAATTAATTATGCTACTTGAATCTCTCCTTCTTGGATCTTGTGAACTGTCCTAAAGTCTAAAATTGGAGAACATCTAGTTGTCTCTTTTATGCTGAAAGGTCCTTCACTAGACCTTTGAATTCCATATTCAACAAGGTCTCCATATTTCAGTCTTCCTAGAAGAACAACTGTTTTATCCACAATGTAGCAAGAGATGTATTGTAGTAGAACCATCAACATATGCACTATTTCCTTGGAGAGTACATGCACCTAAAAGGTCGAAAGGAAAATTAAAAAAGAGAGTGAGAGAGATAGAACAATCAATTTGAAAACATCAAATAAGAAAAAGACTAATTAAATTTAGTTTGATTGACAAGAATAGAAGTAACCTTATGTTTTGTCAAATAAAATGTGATATAATGAGAAAACATACATTTAAAAAATAAGTAGCAAATTATTTTATCTCATAAATTTTCTTGAATCGCTAATGCAATTCCTACACAAACTTTGAATTATGTTTGCATAGAAATTTAATGCTTTAAAGAATCCTTAAAGATTAAATAAGAAATACTTAGCATATACAGTGTAATAAGAAAGATGATAACATTACCGGATTTCGAATGACAACCGAGGTCTTTGCACCATAGTTTGACAAATTGAAAGCTATTTCCATTCCAGAATTTAAACAACCAACCACCAAAACATCTTGATCTTCATACTTTAACCCATTTTGTATTGTCTTGAATATAGGACTTCCCCGCCAAAGCTCTCCAGGCCCGGAATATTAGGGGTAAAACATTGATGTCATACAATGGGCCAGCCAGGAGTAGAAATGTAATAGAATAGAATGCCATAACTTGTCATGTGTCCAAACGTCTCTCAGTCGATGATCAAAATAGCAAAAGAAGTTAAGGTAAGACAATAATTGTAATAACGCTGAATTCATTTGTGAAAAGTCTCTAATTTCTTTTTCAATTAATTAATAAATAAATCATATATCGATTTAGTTTTACCCACCGAAACCATATAAATTTTTGTGAAATTCTAAAACTTGACAACCTATAAAAGGCACAATAAAGATTGAGTCAATGTTTGGTTTTTTAAGGCATAACCGTCTATATGACAACTGATGAAGTATGTTCATTTTTTTTTTTTTTTTCAATTTCACAATTCAACTTTCGAAATTGAAAATTTTAACATTTGTTTGTGTAGATTTTACTATCTATTCATTTATCGTGTGGAAATTTTGTGAATTTTTTTTATTGGATTTAATCTCGTAATGGTCAGTTTGTGAAATTCGCAAAGGTGACTGGTCAAATTGACATGTATGAAAGTTCAATGTTCAAATTGAAAAAAGTTTACAACTTCAATGGTTAAATTATTGGTTATGGCAGTTGTTTAATTACATAAGTTATTATTTGGCTTTCCAATTTAATTAACCTAATTTCCCGTATTTGTATATCAATTTTAAATCAGTTAATCATTATCTAATGGTTACAACAATACATAGTAATATAGACAAGATTCAATAATATATGGTAATTTTTAATTTGATTTTTAAATTATAAACATGTAAATTTAACAATTTAACTTTGCATAATTGGTAATTTAGTCATTTAACTTGTCGTATTCGATAATCAGTTAATCATTATCTAATTTGTGACATGTTGCACAAAGAAAAAAATTTCCTAATAACTTTCAATAAGCCAATCATTGAACTCTTTAACTTTCTTTCAATCACTTGATAAAAAGGTAGTTCAAATCTAAATCTTGTTTTCTGGTTCTGAAGTGCCTTGGATAATTAAATATCCCACTCATATATTCATAAGACTCATGAGGCAAACTATATCGCTAACTATCCCTCAACATTTTCAAATTAAATTCTTTACCATAAAAATTAGTTTCTACTTAAATTCATAGAGCATTTTAAATTTTAATCATTTCAATTTAATTTAGTTAAAATTTTTGTTTCCAATAATTGTATTACTATTAATAAACTAAAATTTTAGAATTATGTTAAAAAAGAGTTTAACCATGTATGTACTTTAGAATTAAATTTTAAAAATACTTTATGGAAGACTAATAATACTACTTCTTTTTCAAACCTGAATACATTTTTGCATAGGTTGCCTAAGAGATTCTCCATTCTTAAGGCAATTTGTCAAATCCATAGTAGATAGAGATTTCTTCTCAAAGATATTCATTCCATATATTTTGGTTTAAAAACAAATTAAGCATCTCCAAGACCAAATTTCAATCCGAAATTTAGGGAGAAACATTTCAAAGAAAACTTAACAAATATAAGCAATTAAAATTATTAGGGTTCAAAATGTTATAAAATGATTCAGTTTAGAAAGCTATGAAAGATATAAACAAATTTGGAAAGAAGGTTTTGGAACTTACAAAAGGTTTAAGTCAAAGTGGAACTTATCGATAGAAGATTGGGCTCAAGACGTCTAGTCCTAGTTAAATAAAAGTTGAAGTAAAATTAAGAATTAATCCATTAGAATGACTAAAGGATTTATCATTCCTCAAATGTTTTGTTCCACGAAGTACATGTCAAAGTGTATAATTGTCACCTATCAAGATCGAGATTGACTTTGATTTGTCTAGTTTAGTTTTGTCTAAGTTGGCCTAGTTTGATTTCTATTAAAACATGGTTCTTTCATTGTTTGGTCATTAGATTGACATGGTTGTTGGACAATCCTTTGCAATGGGTCACTAGGATCAATTTGCTTGTCTTGGTCGTTTTGAATGTCTCTACTGTTTTGATTGTTGACCATCAATGTTGGCCAAGTTTTCAAGTTTTGCACCAGCAATCCTTTTGATTATATCTTGATCAATTCAAATCCAAATTGATCAATACTTACCCCAAAACTCCAAGTCACCTTTCATAGAAGATAGAACTTGATAAGGCTTTACCATACAATTCTTTAAAGGTGGTGGTCTCTCTTTGATTGTTATTTATTCCTTCTCACCTTCAATAAGCTCATTAGAAGAAGCAACATAGACAAGGAATACAAGCAATTTAGAACAACCAAGAAACAAATTTCTATCATTCAAAGCACTTGATAATAAGGCCTTAAATCCCATTGGTCTATGACCCCATAAACCATGATATATAGGTTCTCTTAACCAATTATTCAAAGACATTAAACTCAAGGAACAATCCCTTAATGTAGAATATACATGTCCTCTATCAAAAGCATCAAACATATGTATAAAAGGAATAAGAAAATACTTTTCACATATGCTAAAACTCATCAAATTATCAAGATGTACATCTTTATGCTTATCTAAAAGCAGAGGATATGTTAAAGACTTCCAAAATTTCATCATATCTCTATTTATGGCACAAAACATAAACCAAATCATCAGGTAGTTCCACCAGACATTCCAAATAGAGACCATGTACATAGAAAGCACATAAATTTCATCAATATAAGCCCATCATATTCACTAAGAATCAACTTCTCATCATGATATTGATATGCCACATCACAAGAATTCAACAAGTAGGCTCCCACAATCATAGATTTCTTTTTCATGTGTAGTCCCACAACATGCTTTTTGAAATAGATATCCAAGGTCTTAGGACTACCATAGGTACTCTAAAAAGCAATTTCATGACTCTCAAGATTCAACAAATCAAAGAATTCATCATGCTTATAATACTCAAGAACACAAAGACCACCTCTTCTAGGCATAATATCCTGAAATTCACAAGCTTCTTCACAAATTTCGAACAAGAAAGCAAGTAAGATAGGAAAACCTCTTGATGACCTAAGCTTTGATACCAAAATAGATGATGTGATCTCAAAATTGAAATTAGATTCTTCATGAAAGTCAATCAAAGACACACCCATTTTAGTTCAACCCAAGACTTCATTAAGAGATTGAAGCTACATACTAATTAACCATGATTGTCTTCCAATATGTCCAATTAGTTTGAATTTCATCAATTCAATTCAATTATCCTAGACAAGCATTGGAGAACTCAAGAGTTAGACTAAGAACCGTAGAAGAGTTATCAGAAGAACACTAAAGAAGAAAGGAGGTTTAATCCAAATCACATTGTCATGTCATTTCACTTTGCAATATTTGATAAAGATTAACAAACGCACTAGATAACTTATCAAATCTCACAAAGTTAAATGGTCAAATTGATATATTTAAAATTGAAGAAGCTAAAATAAAAATAAAAATACAACCTCAGTAGTTAAATTAGTGGTTCTGTCAAAAAGTCCATAGAGGTTTCATAAAATGAAAGATTTAGCTAGTAATAGATTTCTTAAAACAGGTTATAAAATATTACAAAATCGAGCCAGGAGTCCTTTTTGAAGTTATTTTCCACCAAAATTAACTATAATTTGTTGGTCATAAAAAAAACTTAAAATTTTGAAAATTAAGAAAAAAAGGCCTTTACAAAAAAAATTGAAGTATTTCCTATAAACAGTTATAGACAAACTCGGTCATGTGTCATCGTATCTTCAAATTAAATTTTGATTGGACTTTCTTCATTTTGATGATTATTTTATATGCCTCGGGTGAAAAGTTACACCTTATTCATTGAATGTGTATCCATTTAACTTTTTCTCATGTAGTACGATTTTAATTCAAATATATTATAAAAAAAATTAATATTACAATATTTGAATTTGATTGAAAGGGGATGTTGTAATGAATTAATCCTTATTCCTGTAAATAAGTGATTTTTTCAATACGTTAAACTATTAGATTAGGAAAAAAACATTTAAAAAGAGAAGAAATAAAAACCTTTTTTACCTAATGTATATAAATATCTTTTTATATTTTAATTTTTTTTAATAAATATCTTTCAATTTATTTCTATTCATCTCTTCTGACTCCTTTTCTATGAGTTTTGTTACAAATATTTGTCCACTATTTTTTAAGTATATGTATCTATTAAAAATATTTGCAATTAATTTTAAGGCATATGATTCCAAAATGCTTCATCCTGCATTTATTCTTAAAACTTAATGTAACATAAAAAAATAAGAATGAGTACTTCGAATGTAGTATTGAACAACTATAGTACATTCACCAATACATTAAGGCCACATTTATAATTTTCCAAAGAAAGCCAATTATGTAATTAAATAAAGAAATTCATTAAAGAAGAAAACATAAAGATGATTACCAAACTTAAATCTAACCATTTACAATTTTGTTATGAAAAAAAAAAAAGAGTTAAAATACATTGTATATATAGTTCATTGATATCAATTAGATGGGTTGCTACAATGATTTTATATTAAAAGAAATCTTTAGAACACCTGCTTTCAAACTAGGAACTAATTAAGGGAACTTTTAACTTACCCCGTGCTATGGAGTTAATCTATACGATTGGTGAAACAGATGGAAATCTTTTAATGTAGCGTAACAAAAATAATTGTACTTTGTTCAATGAACCGAGAAGGGTCTCGATGGTCCTCCTCTCTATAAATTGAAACTTAGTCGTGAAAATTTTCTTATAGACTGCTTCATCAAATATTTTAGTGTTACTCTTCTTCTTCTTGCGAAATTTCAAAACCATAAGAGAATGAATCAAGAAAGTGTTGTAGCATTGGTTGTTGGTGCTGGTCCTGCAGGTTTGGCAGTTTCTTGTTGTTTGAACAAGAAAAATATTCCTAATGTTATCTTAGAGATGGAGGATTCTTTTGCTCCTATGTGGAAAAAGCACTCTTATGATCGATTGAACCTTCACTTGGCAAAGAATTTTTGCGAACTTCCTTACATGCCATTCTCCCCAGATGCACCAACTTTTGTATCCAAGTCTGGTTTTCTCCAATACCTTGACAACTATGTTGTAGACCTTAATAACCACCTCGTTCCCTCAAACATTATGTACAATTGTGAAGTTTACTCAGCATATCCCAAAGCTGATGATGGAACATGGCTTGTTCAAGTCAAGAACAAGTTGGATGAATCTCAGTTTGAATATGTTGCAAAATTTCTTGTTGTTGCTACTGGTGAAAATAGTCAATGTTTTATCCCTAATATTCCAGGCCTGGAGAGCTTCGGTGGGGAAGTCCTACATTCAAGACAATACAAAAATGGGTTAAAGTATGACAATCAAGATGTTTTGGTGGTTGGTTGTGGAAATTCTGGAATGGAAATAGCTTTTGATTTGTCAAACTATGGTGCAAAGACTTCGGTTGTCATTCGAAATCCGGTAATGTTATCATTTTTCTTATTATGCTATATATACTAAGTATTTCTTATTTAATTTTTCAGGATTCTTTAAAGCATTAATTTTCTATGCAAACATAATTCAAAGTTTGTGTAGGAATTGAAATTGAAATTGCAATTCAAGAAAATTTATGTGATATAATAATTTGCTACTTATTTTTTAAATATATGTATTCTGATGATATCACATTTTATTTGACAAAACATAGGGTTATTTCTATACTTGTCAATCAAACTAAGTTTAATTAGTCTTTTTTGTATTTGATGTTTCCAAATTGAGAGTTCTATCTCTCTCACTCTCTTTTTTAATTTTCCTTTCGACCTTTTAGGTGCATGTACTCTCCAAGGAAATAGTGCATATGGGGATGGTTCTACTAAAATACATCCCTTGCTACATTGTGGATAAAATAGTTGTTCTTCTGGGAAGACTGAAATATGGAGACCTTGTTGAATATGGAATTCAAAGGCCTAGTGAAGGACCTTTCAGCATAAAAGAGACAATTGGACGTTCTCCAGTTTTAGATGTTGGGACAATTCACAAGATCCAAGAAGGAGAGATTCAAGTAGCATAATTAATTTCTTTACCATAGATTCTAAACTCAAACTCTATTTTTGTTTGTTGTAATATAATTCATAGATAACACTACCTTTTCTATTTCTTCCTTGCAGGTTTTTCCTTCAATTGATAAAATTGATGGAAATTATGTTCATTTCATAAATGGAGAGATTAAAAAGTTCGATGGCATTATTTTTGCAACAGGCTTTAGAAGCACAGTGAGAAACTGGTTAAAGGTAAATGATATTTATTGATCTCCAAATGTAAATAATCAAATTTTGAGCCTTAATTCTCATGAATGAAGTTGTTCTTTCTGTTGTAGGATAATCAAATCCTTTTCAATGAAAATGGAATGCCGAAGAAGAGAAAACCTAATCATTGGAAAGGAGATAATGGGCTCTACTGTGCTGGATTTTCAAGCTCTGGATTGGCAGGAATATCAAAGGACGCAAAGATGATTGCCCAAGATATAGCTTCCGCTTTGGGATTACATAACTATGAATAGACATGCAAAATCCTTTGTGGGACAAGATTTGAAGATTGAAAATAAAGATCTTTTCATATAATAAAAATTGCTAAGGAACAACGTATCGCTATTCATTTTGATTTTGTTTGTATTTTTGTTTTGTTTTTTTTTTTTTTTTTCTAATGAAAAAGATTTATTTGACCTACAAATGCTAATAACAAGAACAAAGATAGAACAAGAACAAACATCATCCAAATCATCATAGATTATAAACTTTACAAGTTATTCATCAAATCTTAATTTTTTGTTAGGAAACTGGTTTTTTTATTTTTTCCAATTGTTACTTAAAATTTTAAAATTTTTTGGTTATTCAATGACTTTAACATCATAATTTTTCAGCCATATTTTTTTTTGACTTCAAATCAAAGTAATTTTTGATTAACTAAAGCTACAAAAATTATTATAAAGAAAGATAATTTTATATCAAATACATACTTTTCTTATTTGGAAATATGATATATTATTGAACCACAGAATTAATTTAGTAGTCCAAATCTAATAGCAATTTCATTTAGTAGGTTATGCCATATAGTTTCTATTGTATCCATATAACCTAACTTTATCTTGTGATATTGTTTATTTTGTTTTTCGAGTAAGTCTTTTAATTTAAACCATAGGCACCTCTTACATTACAAATACTTCGAACATGAATGAGAAGAAAATCAACAATTTCTACCATTCCTAAATCTTATTGAGGGTTTAGGTTACGAAAAATTGATTATGTAAAATGTAGAAAGTTGAAAGAGTATTGGGTTGTGACATGTTGCACAGAGAAACAATTTCCTATTAACTTTCAATAAACCAATCATTGAACTCTTTAACTTATCAATCACTTAATAAAATATTTCTCTGTGAAGGTAGTTCAAATCTAAAACTTGTTGTCTGGTTCTGGAGTGCCTTGGATCATTAAATATCCCACTCATATATTCATATTTCTAATAAAATAAAGAATCCTCATGAAGCAAACTATACCGCTAACTATCCCTCTACATTTTCAAATTAAATTCTTTACTATAAAAATTTGTTTCTATTTAAATTCATAGACCGTTTTCCATTTAAATCATTTCCCATTTAAATCATTTCAAGTCAGTTTAATTAATATTTTTGTTTCCCACAATTTTATTATTATTAATAAATTAAAGTTTTAGAATTAAGTTAAATAAGAGTTTTTCCATGTATGCACTTAAGAATTAAATTTTAAAAATACTTTATGGAAGACTAATAATACTACTTTTTTTTCAAACTTGAATACATTTTTTACATAGGTTGCCTAAGAGATTCTCCGTTCTTAAGGCATTTTGTCAAGTCCATGGTAGATAGAGATTTCCTCTCAAAGATATTGATTCCATATATTTTTGTTTTAAAACAAATTACGTATTCCTAAGACCAAAGTTCAATCCGATTAGGGTGAAACATTTCAAAGAAAACTTAACAAGTATAAGCAATTAAAATTCTTAGGGTTCAAAATGGTATAAAATAATATAGTGTAGAAAGCTATGAAAGATATAAACGAGTTTGGAAAGAAGGTTTTGAAACTTACAAAAGGTTTAAGTCAAAGTGGAACTTATCAACAGAAGATTGGGCTCAAGACGTCTAGTCCTAGTTAAATAAAAATTGGAGGAAAATTAAGAATTAATCCATTAGAATGACTAAAGGATTTATCATTCCTCAAATGTTTCCTTCCACGAAGTACATGTCAAAGTCGTTAATTTTCACTTGTCAAGGTCGAGATTCACTTTGAGCATCTGGGTCGAATTTGACTTTGATTTATCTGGTTTAGTTTTGTCTAAGTTGGCCTAGTTTGATTTCTAGAAAACCATGGTTCTATCGTTGTTTGGTCATTAGATTGACATGGTTGGTATTGGGTCACGAGGATCGATTTGCTTGTCTTGGTCGTTTTGAACCTCTCTACCATTTTGATTGTTGACCGTCATTGTTGGCCAAGTTTTCAGGTTTTGCACCAACAATCCTTTTGATTATATCTTGATCAATTCAAGTCCAAATTGAAAAATTATAGATCAGTTGGTCTCCAAATATAGTTATCTATATTTCATAATTTTTATTGATTTATAGAATATCCCTAAGGTTACTATTTCAAGTAATAAAAGTTCGGTCCACATATTTCCACTATGACAATTCTAAGTTTCTTTCTCATACATTCCTACCCATTGTTTAGGTTGGTGTAAACAATACCTCAAATTAAACCTAATACAGAATTCAAAAACCTAATGCATTTATAGTTGACGAACTTGGATTGGACTGAAATTTGGTGAGCTGCTTAGACTTTGTATTTTCCCATTTCAGAGTCGTTTAGATGGTTTTTCAAGCCTTTTAAGTTTTTATGATGTTTTTGTTATTTTAATGGCATTTTCGTAATTTTACTTTCCCTATTGCTTTTAGGTTTAGGATTAACAATTTTAATAAGGTGTTTTAAGGTTTCATTATAGGCAGATTTTTATTATTTTGATTTTAATAATCATATCCTGGAGAATGGTTTGTTCCTTTATCAAATTCTAATTCCTGTTTAGAAGGTTTTCTATTGCGTTTTTGGCATTAATTGGCATCAGAGCTCAAGTTCTTTGAATCAATGGCTGAACAGAGTCGTGTTGGTCGACCAGTGGCGTGGAGTCGTTCCTAAAGCAGACGAAGAAACATGTCAAAGGGACCTGCGAAACATAGAAATTGAAGGACAGAGAAGACGAATCCAGGATTTGGAGTGACAACTTGCGGAGGCGAGATTGGATTTTCAATCCGAAGAAGGAACGGAATCTGAAGATCCAACCGATGATGTAGATTAGGACGTCAACCCTTACGAGGTTCTAAATCAAGGACGGAATCGAGGGATACAACCTGGAAATCCGCCCTTTTCACATAATTTTGGAATGAAGATCAAGATTCCTGAGTTTCACGGTAAGGCTCATCCTAATGAGTTAATTGATTGGCTGCGTACAATAGAGAGGGTCTTTGATATCAAGGATCTGACTGAAGAACAGAAAGTTAAGGTAGTAGCTATTAATTTACAAAAATACGCCTCAATACGGTGTGAGCATGTGAAAAAACAGATTGCTAGAAAGGGGCAAGCAAGAGTGAATCGCAAGGAAAAGATGAAGAAATTGTTGCAGAAAAATTTTTTACCTAATCATTATAGGCAGTAGACGTTTTTTAAGTATCACACTGTTAAGCAACGAGATTTAATAGTCAAGCAATACACCAAGGAATTTGATCAATTGTAGATGCGTTGTGATGTGGCTGAGGAAGACGAGCAAACGATTGCTCGATATTTGGAGGTGCTGCTGTATGAAATCTCCGATGTTGTCCAATTACAACAATATTGGACCTATGAGGACATGTGCAGGTTGGCCTTGAAGGTGAAAGGTCTGTGTAAAAGGAAGGAAAGAAATTCCAAATTCCATAACCAGTGGTATGGCAAAGAATCCAGAGGAAAACCCAATTCGACAGCAGCCGCAGTTAAAGGTGCGAGTTCCAAACCTACATCCAAGAAAGGGCAGAGTAGTGCAAGAACTAGCAGAGGAGGAGTTGTAGGCAAGCATTGTTTCAAGTGTCAAGGACAAGGACATTTCACTACTAATTGTTCGAACCAATAGTTTGTGACGCTTGTTGAAGAGCCAATCTATGATGAATCTGAAGGCAACAAGAGAAAGCGGATGCAGATGCAGAACGAGAAAAGATTATCATGGGGTTCCTTGTTACCTAACAAAAGGGCAAAGACTTTTCCCCACTTTTGGATAAAAAATGATTGAGAACAACAATTCTACTAGCAAGTTTGCACTTCCTTTATTGTTGTGGGAGCTTTAATGTTGATCAAAGCTTTTATTTTTGAAGGATTCACCTCTATGACTCTTCTTGAAACCATGTATCCAAGAAATTTTCCAGTTTCAACACCAAATGAGCATTTATTTGGATTAAGTTTCAAACCATGCTATTTCATATTGAGGAAAAATTCTTCAAGAATTTGAATATTCTTCCGTGCTTGTTGACTTTATAAGGATATCATCCAAATAAGCTTCTACATTCTTTCCCAATTGCCGAGCAAACGTACGATTTATTAGGTCTTGAAAATCTACACCCACATTTTTTTTTTCATCCAAATGACATTCGAGTGCAACAAAACAATCCTTGTGGAGTGATAGGAAGTCTTGTCTTTATCCTCAAGAGTCATTTCTATCTGATTATACCCTTTGTGGGCATCTAAAAAGCATAATAATGTGAATGCTGTTGTAACATCAACAAGCTGACCAATTTGAGGCATAAGATAAGGCTTCTTCGGAATAGCTTTATTTATTGAGGTGAAGTCTCTGCAAATTCTTCAAGATCCATCTGGTTTAGGAACAACTACTAGATCGGATAACCATGAGGGGAATTGCACCCTTTGTATAATTCTTGCAAACAAAAAGTGATGGAGATCCAATGCCAATAATACCAGGTGGTCCTATCACAAGTGCTAGAGCAAATAAGTTAAGGAAAGCATTAATCACATTTGTGCAAGAAAGAGAAGAAATGCTAGACTTTACAACTTTGTTTGAAGCACAACCGTCAATGGAGGCTAAACCAAGGAAAGAGTTCGACATATGGATGATAGAGGACATCAAGGAGGAGTGATTATGCAAGAAATGAAGACATTTGAAGCTCTGGAAGTGAGGCTGCACGAGCTGGACAGTGGCGAAAAAACTGCCAGAATTTTTCTGTTTTTGGTCCCCTATTTTACAGCCTTAGTATCTTAACTTTAGTTGGACTTTTCCACTTATTATTAGCTGCTATTTTTATGTTCTAAGCTAGCTTAAGAGGCCTAATCAGTGAGGAGTGATTAAGCAAGAAATCAAGACATTTGAGGCTCTGGAAGTGAGGCTGCACGAGTTGGACAATGGCGAAAAAAATTGCCAGAATTTTTCTGTTTTTGGTCCCCTATTTTACAGCCTTAGTGTCTTGACTTTAGTTGGACTTTTCCACTTATTGTTAGCTGCTATCTTTATGTTCTAAGCTAGCTTAAGAGGCCTAATTAAGTCCCTAATCATGCTTGGGGCTGAACCTACAAATAGTCCATCATTTTTATTGCATACGAACAATTAACTTGACAAACACCTTCAAAAATTTGATTGAATTCCAAATGGATTCAAATGGTTCCCTGATCGATAGTTCACTAAGGCTCTTCTAGGGTTCTTAGTTAAACTTTAGGGCTTATCAATACTTGGCTAGGGTAATTGATTTGGGTTGAAGAAATCCAAATTAATAGATCATATGGGAAGACAATCATGGCCATTAATCACTAGCTTGAATCTCTTGTTGCAGTCTTGGGAAAAATTTCAGATTATGTGTGACCTTGGGTTTGGATAGATGGATGAGAAAAATTCCAACCATAATTCAAGAACCACATCAAAAGGTCATTGACTTCATTCATTATTGCCCCTTGCTTTTTTTCAGACCTATAAATCTTCTCTTTTGAATAATTGATGGATAAGGATCAGGAATACCCAATCTATGTTCAATGAAGCTTCTCGGTATTAATCCCATATCTTTTGTGGACCATGTAAATACATCCTAATTCTTTGCCAATAAATCAGGAGGTCACATTTATTATTGACAGGTAAACTTCTACCAACGAAAACCTTCCTTTCTGGATAATTAACATTTATCTGAAATTCCTCCAGCTCTGTAGCTGGTTCTCTGTAATCATTTTCTTTTGGAACTTATGAATCTTCCTTTTTTGCACAAATTTTTGTTGCTTTGGTAATAGCAGTATGATAACATGGGTGAGCAAATTGAATATCACCAAAAATGATGATATTATCCTTTAAGGTAGGAATGATCAACTAATTTTTGAATGCATCAATTTGAGCCTTCATCAAGTTGAGGCCTGGACATCCCCAGATAACATTGTATGATAAATCACATCCACAACAACAAATTCTACTTCTGAATGTATAAAAACATCTTTATGTTCCCATTGAACTGGTAATTTTAATGTCCCGAGGGAATATATCATCTACCCAAAGAAACCAATCAAAGGAATTCTCTGTGTTATAATCTTTGAATCTGGAAGATCAATCTTCTGGTAGGCATTATAGTACAAGATATTCGTTGAACTTCCTATATCTACCAATATTCTCTTAACAATATATCCAGCAATTTTCAGAGAAATTACCAAAGGAACGTCATCATTAATCACTTTTCTAGCCTACGATTTTTGCTTTTACTCAAGATGAACTTCATATTGGGAATTCATTCTAGAAATCATTTCCATCATTGCTGGAGGCTTTGACGATCCATTTGTCTTTTCTAGTGTGCTTGAATTACATTCACATATTCCCTAAGATGACCATTCTGTATGGCAGTTTCTATTTCTCTTTTTAGGGAGAAACATTCATTTGTATGATGTCAAATTTTTGTATGAAATAGGTGGTATCTATCCTGAAATCTCTTGCCCATAGGACCTTACATTAGTTTTGGACTCTTCAAAATACTAGACCCTTCTACTTTTTGCAAAATGAAAGTTCTAGGAGCATTTAGTGGTGTGAAAGTTGCATTGTTCCTTGGAGGTCTTCTTGCAAAATTTTTGTTACCTACATCAGGGCATTTCTAGTTATTATTACCATCAAAAATTTTCTGAACATTTTGCTTCGAAGTGGAGATTCCAAAATGCTTATCTGCTTTTGTGAATTCAATGTGAAATGGACTTCTATTAGAATATCTATCAGTAACATTATTCCTCAGTACAAAAGATTTATATGTTGAATAACCAAAATTATGCTTTGAGAAAGAAAAAATGACATATGGCTGATATCCCATGGTTCTTGACTTTTTTATTCATTTATTTTCAAACTTCCATAAATCATTCTTTTCCAATTGCCTCAAATTCTTCTTGGATATGAAAATTTCTTCAACCTTAATCCATTTGCACACCTTGTCAGCAATTCATTTGTTGTTTTCAGATTTGACAACTCAATCTTGGTGGAAATAACTCCTGGCTTAATTCCATGACAAAATGCTTCCACATATGATTGTTCTGAATAATCCCCCACAATAAGGGCTTCAGTGTTAAACCTATTCAAATAATCTCCCAAGGTCTCATCATGCATCTATCTAATATTTATCAAATAAGAACTAAGTTTCTTCCGAATTGATTTACCTTGAAATCTTCTTAAAAACATTTCACCCAACTGCTTAAATGAAGATATAGATCCACAAGGCAATTTACTAAACCAATCAGTAGCTCTGCTTGCCAAAGTTGTAGGAAAAACCTTAGCATAAAATCAAATTATTTGCCCCATAGAAAGTCATTTTACAATTATACTGTGAAAGGTGTCTCTTAGGATCCATGGAACCATCATAATCTTCCAAATTAGGAAATTTGAAATCCAAAGGTATTTCTGCTTTCATGTAATCTTCAATGGCAGGATTAGCTTGAACCTTGTTTATGACTCTTGCCTTTTCCTTAAATTGTTTAAGTATCTATTCTATTTGCTTCTTTATATCTTGAATCTCATTAGCCATTCAGGTTCTGTAGTCGCAGAATGTTGTAAAATAATTTCTTTATTTTTGCCTTTATGAATAAGCTGAACCAATTTGGGAGAATGCTATGGAACAACTTTTTATCTCTTTTTTCTTTCACAGCATCCTTTTGAACATTCTGGAGGATGTTTAGGAGGACTCCTTGAATTTATTTTTGGTTCATCTCTATTCTTTGCTTTGTTTTGATTAGAAGAACCTTTTTCTTCTTCATCTTCAAGTCGTAAAATCTCTTGCCTCCTCTGCTCATGAAGAAATTTGTTAAACATCTCCATGTTATTGAGTACCTATGGTCTATCCTCCTTAGGAACTTGAACTTTTGGCATATAAATGTTTTCCATCATTTTTCCATAAAATATCTCACAGTTAAAAGATCACATAGAAGAGGTACTGAATTCTTGCATGGATATAACAAGTTTCTCCTTCCATTGCAAATCAGGTAAAAGAAATCCATCCAAATTAGCTGCAGTACCAGTCAATTGATTCTGAGTATCTGGACATTTAGAAGCATCTTTAGCAGAGGTACTTCCTATCTTCATATTATCACAGATAAAAACCAACTCCTACAACGTAATATTGAATCTCAAACAAATATGTTTTGGACAATAAGACGACCAAACCTTAATCCAAACTTTCCACTCCACAAATCTATTTCAACTAGATCTATTTGCAAATAATCAAATTTAACAGCGATCAAATTCATTTCTCAATAACTCAACCTTCAGACTGCAAAACTTCATGCAGTAACAACAGTTTCAAACACGGAATATGGAAATTTTCATAATCTAACTGTAATTGAATAATCTTCAGAATTTAACCTAAGCGAAGATGTAAACTCAACTTAAAGCCACAGGAAATTGAGGAATTAAAGCAGAGAAGATGCAATCGGAATGCTGAATCAATTTCCACAAAGGAACAAGTAGGAATTATCATAATCAGAACAAAATCTTCAATCCTTACTACTCTTCACACAGTATAATTAGAGAGACAGAGGGGAAATTAGAAAAAAGGCATGTAGAAGGTGGGCGTCATTTTGATGTCGTTGTCTGCCTCCGACTGGTAATTTTGGCAGCTCCAACACCTCTGCAAAATGAAAGGAAAGAGAGGGAGAAAGCTCTCTATTCCTCCTTTGATGGCAAAGTCAGATTTTACAGAGAGGAGAGAGCAAAAAGAGTTTAGAGAGAGAGCACAGAAAAGACTTACCTTTTGCGTGTTCATGTTCTGCATTTATATCATCTTACACGGATTGCCAAGGTGGTACAATTGACTTTTGCTACAAGGTTGTCACTAAGACAATGAATGTATTTGTATTTAAATTTTATGAATGTTATGTAATTTAAATATATAGAAGTGTATGGGCATATGCACTATATGCCTTCCATTTTCCTATGGAAGTGTGTAGGCATATACACTACACCTCTATAACTCAGTGAATATATATACATTTGGACCGTGAACGATATTTATCCCCTGTCCTAGAAACATGAATCTTGTTTTTTAACTCAATCCAATTATAAGCCCTTTTTGGTTTTTGACCCATATCTTGAACTATTGTTTCTCTCAATATATTCACCATGTCATAATTTTTATGGTTCTCATACCAATTTGAGAGTAAAACATAATTTTGTACATTAAGAGGTTCTAAATCACAGACCTACTCAATAATTCTCTTACTCTCATACATATCTTGGTGTATCCTGTACTCATCTAATAGTGCTCCTAGCACTTCCCCATGCTGTGAAAATTTTCTTTCCTCAACGAAAGCCTCTGCCTCACCAAGAGTCCAACATGAGCTAGAAGAGCAACCATGAGTGCAAAATCTGCTACCCTTGGAGACCTTATAGAGTTAAAGATATACCTGCCCTTGTCAATCATACAAGGAGAATAACAATGATGGCTAATTTAGTTGCGTATTGGGATATTGGAGATGTATTCAAGGCTAAGAAAATCTTTGACGAAATGCTCAAATGATTAAATGGCAAAAGGCGATTTTGGTTTTGGAAGGAAACAAGTTAAATGACTTTTTTGGGCTTGACTTTGATGCGGGGGCACTATTCATGCACTATTATTCATCATCAATTGGCCTGAGCTCGGAATGGGCTCAATTTTGACAGGACAACTCGAAACGGCCCAACGAGTAATGCTCATCGCTTTGCCATGAAATAAGACGTTTTTCGGTCATCCGGAATCGTCTTGATAGACTTTTGACCTTTTTTATTTTTTCAGGGTATTTTCATAATTTTGCTTTTTTTTTTTTTTTTTTTTTTCCGATTCGGATTAGGGTTAGGTTTAGGTTAAGGTTATATATTTGCATTTTTCTTCTGATACAAAGAGAGCTTGTTGAATTTGATAATTTCTAACTTTTGTCGTTAAACAGAAAACTAGATAGTTTTCGTAAAATTTCTAACTTTTCTTTCTGTTTAGCCATTTTTTGATTTTGTTCTTGCATCAAACTTAAGGCATGTTGTTTTGGGAATCACAAAGTAGAGGTTAAAATGGAAGAAGACTCTATAATGGAATATCACAAAATGTTTTGGGACAATAAAGGTAGAAAAAAACCTTTAAAGATAAAATTGATTTTAGGATCAATCTTTAGGGATGAAATTGGCTACTTTCCCATGTTAAAAGTTTATTTTACACCTAATTAATGGACACTTAACGTCAAAGATGGATTGAGTTTTCCTAATGACAAGTTATAAAATGTTTAGGGATTATATCGGTAGAAAAAAAAATCTTGAAGCATGAAATTGATTTTAAGATGAAACTTCAGGGACAAAATTGGCTAATTTCCCAGAAGAAAACAACAAGATGATTAGCAAACTTAAATTTAACAATTTGTAATTTCATTATGAAAAAAATTAAATGCATTGTATATATAGTTCATTGATATTAATTAGATGGATTGCTAAAATGATTTTATCGTTAAAAAAAATCTTTAAAGCAACCGTTTTCAAACTAAAAAATAATTAAGGGAACCTTAAATGTACTCCACGACATGGAGTTAATCTATATGATTGGTGAAATAGATGGCAATCTTTTAATGTAGCAAAACAAAAATACATATACTTTGTTCAATGAACCAGGAGGGGTCTTGATGGTCCTCCTCCCTGTAAGTTGAAACTTAGTCACAAAATTTTTGTTATAGACTATTTCATCAAATATTTTAGTGGTACTCTTCTTCTTCCTGGGAAATTTCATTACCGAAAGAGAATGAAGCAAGAAAATGCTGTCACATGGGTTGTTGGTGTTGGTAATGCATGGCTGGCAGTTTCTTGTTGCTTGAACAAGAAAATATTCCTAATGTTGTCTTAAGAGATGGAGGATTGTTTTGCTCCTATGTGGAAAAAGCACTCTTTTGATTGATTGAACCTTCACTTGACAAAGAATTTTATAATATATGAAAAAAGCACTCTTTTGATCGATTGAACCTTCACTTGACAAAGAATTTTTGCAAACTTCCTTACATGCCATTCTCCTCAGATGAACCAACTATTTTATCCAAGTCTATTTTTCTCCAATACCTGATAACTATGTTGTAGACCTTAATAGCCACCTTGTTCCCTAAAAAATTATGTACAATTGTGAAGTTTACTTAGCATATCTCAAAATTAATTATGGAACATGGCTTTGTTCAAGTCAAGCATAACTCGGTTGAATCTATATTTGAATATGTTGCAAAATTTCTTGATGTTGCTACTGGTGAAAGTAGTCAATGTTTTATCCCTAATATTACAGGCTTGGAGAACTTTGGTGGGGAAGTCCTACATTCAATACCAAAAAAAAAAAAAAAAAGTTGTCAAAGCATGAAGATCAAGATGTTTTGGTGGTTGATTGTGGAAACTTTGTAATGGAATTAGCTTTCGATTTGTCAAACTATGCTGCAAAGACCTCAGTTGTGATTCGAAATCCAATAATGTTATCATCTTTCTAATTGCACTATGTAAACTATGTATTTCTTATTTATTTTTAAGGATTCTTTAAAGCATAAATTTTATATGCAAACAAAATTCGAAGTTTGTGTGGGAATTACATTTGCAATTCAAGAAAATTTATGTGAGAAAATAATTTGCTACTTATTTTTTAAATGTATGTATTCTTATTATATCACATTTTACTTTTCAAAACAGAAGGTTATTTCTATACTTGTCAATCAAACTAAGTTTAATTAGTCCTTCTTTATTTGATGTTTTCAAATTGAGGGTTCTATCTCTCTCACTTTCTTTTTTAATTTTCCTTTAGACCTTTTAGGTGCATGTACTCTCCTAGGAAACAGTGCATATGGAGATGGTTCTACTAAAATACATCCCTTGCTACATTGTGGATAAAATAGTTGTTCTTTTGGGAAGATTGAAATATGGAGACCTTTTTGGACATGAAATTAAAAGGCCTAAAGAAGGACCTTTCTACATAAAAGAGACAGCTGAACGATCTTCAGTTTCAAATGTTGGGACAATTCACAAGATCCAAGCGAGAAAGATTTAAGTGGCCTAATTATTTTCTTTACCATTAGTTCTAACCTGTATTTTTGTATGTTGTAGACTAATTCATAGAAAACGCTAATTTTTTCAGTTTCTTCCTTGTAGGTTTTGCCTTCAATTGATAAAATTGATGGAAACTATGTTCATTTCATCAATGGAATGATTGAAAAGTTTGATGGCTTTGTTTTTGCAACTGGCTATAGAAGCATAGTGAGAAACTGGTTAGAGTGAAAGGATATTTATTTATCTACAAGTGTAAATAATCAAATTTTGATTCTTAATTCTCATGAATGAAGCTATTCTTTATATTTTAGGATGATCAAATCCTTTTCAATGAAAATGGAATGTCAACGAAAAGAAAACCTAAGCATTGGAAAGGAGAAAATGGGCTCTACTCATGCGCGAGATTCTCAAGCTCTGGATTGGTAGGAATATCAAAGGATGCAAAGATGATTGCCCAAGATATGGCTTCCGCTTTGGGATTAAATAACTATGAATAGACATGCAAAATCCGATGTAGAACAAGATTTGAGGATTGAAAATAAAGATCATTTCATAAAATAAAAATTGCTAAGGATCAACACATTGCTATCAATTTTGATTTATTTTTTCCAATGAAAAAGATTTTTTTGACCTGCAAATGCTAATAACAAGAACAAACACGACTTGATAAGTTCGTCATTCAATATTAATTTTTTGCTCGGAAATGTTTTGTTATTATTTTTTTTTTCAATTGATACTTTAACATTTCTATTTTTTGATAATACAATGACTTTAACAACAACATTTTTTAGTTATAATTTAATAGACTTCGAATCAAAGTAATTTTTTATTAACTAAAGATACAAAAGTACCCATCGGGAAAGATAATTTTATAACGAATACATACATTTGTAATTTGGAAATATAATGTATACTTTGGTACAAGGTTTTGACATGTTACACAAACAAATAATTTCATATTAACTTTCAATAAACCAATCATTGAACTCTTTAACTTTCTTATCAATCATTTGATAAAATATTTCACTCTGAAGGTAGTTCAAATCTCAAACTTGTAGTCTAGCTTTGGAATGCCATTAAAGATCTCACTAATATATTGAATCACAATCTCAAATTTTTTATAAAACAAAGAGGCCCGAAGAAGCAACCTATATCACTTCTTATCCCTCAACATTTTAAAATTAAATTCTTTTTTATAAAAATCATTGTTACTTAAATAATTAATAGACCATTTTCCATTTAGATCTTTTCAAGTTAATTAATCTAGTTAAATTTTTTTGATTCCCTTAATTGTATTACAATTAATAAATTAAAGTTTTAGAATTAAGTTAAATAAGAGTTTTTCCATGTATGTACTTTATAATTAAATTTTAAAAATACCTTATGAAAGACTAATAATACTACTTCTTTTTCAAACTTGGATACATTTTTACATAGGTTAACCTAACAGATTCTCCATTTAAGGCATTTTGTGAAACCCATAGTAGATAGAGATTGCCTTTCAAAGATATTGATTCCATATATTTTGGTTTTAAAACAAATTACACATTTCTAAAACCAAAGTTCAATCCAAAATTTCGGGAGAAACATTTCAAAAAACACAAGTATAAGCAATTAAAATTACAAGGGTTCAAAATATTTTAAAATAATTGAGTGTAGAAAACTATAAAAGATATAAAACAGTTTGAAAGGAAGGTTTTGAAACGTACAAAAGGTTAAAGGCAAAGTGGAACTTATCGACAGAAGTTTGGGAACAAGACATTTAGTCCTAGTTAAATAAGAATTGGAGTAAAATTAAGAATTAATCCTTTAGAATGACTACAGGATTTATCATTCCTCAAATGTTTTCTTCCACAAAGTACATGTCAAAGTGGTTAATTTTGACCCGTCAGGATCGAGATCGACTTTGAGCATCGAGGTCAAATTTAACTTTGACTTGTTTGGTTTAGTTTTATCTAGGTTGGTCTTGTTTGATTTGTGGGACTTGGCTCAACAATGACACAATTATGTAAAATCGCGGTTCTATCATTGTTTATTAGTTAGATTGACATGGTTGTTGGACAAGCCTCTGCAGTTTGTGTCATTGGGATCAACTTGCTTTTCTCGATCGGTTTGAACATCTCAACAACTTTGATCGTTGACTGTCATTATTGGCTAAGTTTTCACGTTTTGCACCAACAATCATTTTGATCATTTCTTGATCAATTCAAATCCAAATTGCAAAATTACAGATCATTTGGTCTCCAAATACAGTTTACTATATTTCATAATTTTTATTCATTTATAGAATATCACTAAGGTTACTATTTCAAATAATAAAAGTTAGGTCCACATATTTCGACAATGACAATTCTGAGTATTTTGCTCATACATTCCTACCCATTGTTTAGGTTCATGTAAACAATACCTCAAATTAAAGCTAATACAGAATTCAATAACCTTTTGTGTTTTATACTTTCATACTTATTGTAGCTAAATGTCATATTTTAATTCAATGCTAGGGCTGTGCACATAACTCATTTAATATGCACTCCTTCTGCAACATTCCACTTTTTACGTCAAATCCATATTATAACCATATCGACCTTTCCCGATCTGGACATAATAGTTGTATTTTTGTGGTTAGTTCTTAGTTTTTAAGAGCTGAAAATTCCTAAAAATCATATTTGGTAAACCATAACTTAGGTTCAATATTCAAAATTTGGATTAATTAGTCTTAAATTAGAAAATGGATCAACATTGCTTTTAGTTTTCTTATTTTGTAAGTTTATCTTTCAAATCTTGATAAGAATTAAGGTGTGTTTTCTTCTTCTTCACCATTTATTCTACAACCCACCACACACCAAATTTGAAAGTTTTAACCATCTTCTTCTCTCCTTTTCTTCTTCCAATTCAGTTTTTTCCTTTATTTTCCCTACCTCAACTATTCTATGTTTCCTAACTCTATTTCCTCCCATTGCATGAGGTTTTCTTAAGTTGGCTACTTCTCCTTCTTTCTTCCTTTTCCTCTATGTTATCCTTTTCTATTGTTTCCATCTTGTTGATTATTCTCGTTGTTTGCCATGGCAGATTTAATAATTTTTGCTTCCTTTGTTTTCTTCTTATTTTCTCTGCAAGTTTTTCTATCTCTTGAAGAACCCAATCCAAGCATACAACAACAATACCTGAAAAAAATAGCAGAAAATAAAATAAAAGCTTGAAATTTAGTCCCCGGCAACGGCTCCAAAACCTTGTTGCGGAATTTAGACAAGCAAATGCACTCACCGTTCAAGTAGTATAAAATTAACATTCCCTCGGGGACTTAATTTTAGCAATTAAATTATCTAATACTATTGCAAATTCCTAATTCAAATAGAGAAATAAAATGGTGAGTTTTAGTGGTTTTTAACCTAAACTACTAAATTAAATGAGAAAACAGGATAAATCAAAAACAAATAACCAATGAGATGAAGTCTAGGTCATTAATTTCCCCCAATATTATCATGAATAAGTCTACCTATTCACTTAATTATTTATGCGTAATTATTAACCTAGGGTTCCAAATTCTTCACTAAGTTCTCCCAAATCAACAGTGAATCTAATTATGAAGATCAATTTAATATATTCCTATGGTAAATTGGAGTCCTAATAATTGCATTAGAAAAACAAACCCAAATTCGGTTACCTATGATGTTTAGGTATATTCCTATCATAAACACAAATTAACAATCTCTATTAATCATAAGTTATATCAATTAGGTCTAATTTATGCTCGCTTTCCCAAGTTTCACCTAAATTAACATATCAGTTTCATAGTTGATCAGGCTATGAAAAGCATTAAACACAAATTGATATAAACAATCACAATTGTATAAATAATTAAGCTTTAAGGAACAACTCAATTAAATCTAACCAAGGGTTCCTTTAATGCCCAAGAAAAATATTTAATTCAACATATTCATAAAATTAAACACAAAAGAGTAACAAAAACTGATCACAATATTGACACAAGAATTAAAGAGAGATTAAAGAAAAGTAAATTCTGAGCAAGAAAATCTTCTCTTGAATTCTCCTTCAATCTTCGTGTTCCAATCTCCAACCGTTGTTCTCTATCTTTCTCTACAAATCAAATTCTCTCATGAAAATTGGTAGTTTTTCCCTTTTTCCCTCTCTTTTTGGCAATTATCCCTTTTTTCCTCTTTTTGAATTCCCAAACTGACATTCTTTTTCTTTTTCCCTCCTTCAGACATTTCTCTCTCCTTAATTAATTAGTCTCACTCCATAAAGATTTAGGAAAGAAATTAATAAAATAATAATTTTGACTAATCCGACAAAGTCACTTTGTCTAATTGACTTTTCCGCTTTGCCTAGCAGAAAGTGTTTTTCCCAAGCAAGAATGCACCATGTCTAGAAATTGTCATCAATCTTGTTAAGCATTTTTCAACTCCAAAATTGTTTCCAATCTTCTCTATAATGCTTGTCTTGATCTATGATATCATCCATTGAAGATATTACCTAATAAAGTCACAAAAACATCAAAATAAGATAAAAAATAAATAAACTTACACTTAACAAGACTTTATCAAATTCTATTCCTAAACTACCTAAATCTACATAAAAGACTACAAAATGAAGCAAAAAAAGACACAAAATAACTCTATAGAATAATTGCACCCCCACACTTGACTATTTGCTAGTCAATAGCAAAAGAACAAGAAAAACACGAAACAAAAAAAAAATCAGAAAAGACACTACTGAACATGTTAATTCCCCATATGTTCTCACCTAAATAATACAAACTTTCTCTTAAGCCCATGAATCTACTCAGCAATCTCTGTCATCAATTGGATCATTGTGTGTGTGCAAATTCTCAAGAAAATCAAAGTGTGTAGTTCAGATAAGTTGATGAAAAATTCAATTATTAACATAAAAATGTCCCCTTAAGTTTGTTTTGTCTCGCTCTCTCCACTAATGTGGACAAGTTACTCAATCAAAGGTCATTAGGTCTTTTAAAGCTTGTAATTTAAGGCTAGGGTTTAAGGTAGGATATATGGAAATATAGTATTGAAGAGCAATAAGCACAAGGTCATTCCAAGAAACAAGAACACATCAAGCTTCTAGGACTTCAAACTTTGTCAAAATGCCCCTTTGAATAATAAGCCAACTAACAAAATAATCAACTTTCCTTTCCTTGTCTTTTTCTTTTTCAACTTTTCACTTTTTTTTCCTTTTTCTTTTATCATACAATATCCATCCACTTTATTTGATTGACAATTTGTGGAATGAATACTACCTTCTTTCCTTTTCCCCTTTTTTTTCTTTTCAATACAAGAGTTGCACAATAACCCCAAAACTCAATTCATTCACTATTCTTAACTTCATGGATAACCAATGTGCTCAAGGCTAGAGGATTACAAATGATAGAAATAAATTTGGGTAACTAGTTTAAAAATTAAGGTAAAAACAAACAAATATGGCAAAAGCTCAATGGAGACTCTAGGGATCATAATTATATCAAATGGTAGGCTTCAAAGGCACAAACGATCCAAACATAGCCTAATTCATCCCTTCAATTAAAGCACTTGTCTAGGATTTTGCCTCGAGAAGAATAGAAACAAATTGTTGGGACAATTAAGCAAATCTTCAAATTTCACATAAACCTTTTCTAAACTAAACAACACTCATCAAAGCATAGAAAAATTATATGCTCAAATATTGGGACCACAAGTCAACGAAATTACTACAATTGAAATAGATATCAAAGCTAAGATATAAAAAATCAATTTCCCTCAATCATATCATCGAACTAGGGAATTAACATCATACTGGTATATAAACACATCCAATTGTGACTCAAATCACATCACATTCCTATGATTAAATTAAAAAAAAATCTAGAAATTACATAATAACACAAAAATTAATACTACAATAACACACAAACTAATACTCCCCCAAACTTAGAATCAACATTGTCCTCAATGTTGAAAGAGAAATAATACACAACAAAAACACAAAAAATATAAGGAAATTACACCAAAAAAAAAAAAAAAACCTCCCTTCAAGTGTATCAATTTGATTCCCCCGCTTCATCATCTGCATCAATCTCCTTCCCCTCCTCCTCCTCATCATCATCTCCATCATCAGGTGGAGTGGAAGAAGGTGGTGGATACTCACCATTGCGGCTAAATAGTGATGGAGCCAAAAACAACGCAATCAGTAAATTCAAGAGCTATCCTACATAAAATCACCAAAAACAAAATTCTCAAATATCCAATAATTTCCAAAGTACAACTTAACTGCACCCAAAGAAACCCAAGCAAGTCAAGAATAAAGCAGTCAAGATTCAAAATTTCACCAAAATAAAAATATGAAATTACACTACTGGTGAGAATGAAATTGTCTTTAACAATAAAAAGATCTATAATTCTTTTCTGCAACCATGATGCAGCATAAGTAGATTGGTTAAAAAGGGATAAGGCCCACGGCCAGACCCTAACCCTGTTATATATGAGTTGGGATGAACTAAATAAATGAAGATCCTTATGAAAATGGGTTGGACTTGGTTGGGTCTTTCAAATTAAGATTGGACTGAATTTGAACTGGACAAGCCCAAGGAAGTTTTTTATTTATTATTAATTTAACACTTATCAATTATCAATTTATCATCAATTCATTTCAGATCAAGATTCAGAAATTCATCGTAATTCTTCAGTCCTCAACCCTCACGACCTCACCACCAGTCACTCTCACTCTGCACTCACTCCACTCACAGACACAGTCACACCGTCGCCGTTGCCGTCTCCGTTACCCGTCAGCCCAAACAATCCTCTCATCAGCCTTGTCAAACTCCAGAGTTTGAACTGAAAAACTTTGTTTGATCGAATCCAAAATCTTTTTCTTGCTCTACACTTGCAATTTCAGTCAAAAATACAAGATGAGTGTGAAGTTTGAAAGTTCTAATATTCAGTACGATTATTGAATTGTTGGTTGAAAATATCTCTATTCTCCTCTTTATACGTTGTACTTTTAGGTTACGTTTATTCCTTTGTTTGAGAACTGAAGATGGGGTGATTGTTTCTTTGGATTGTAGACTTGATGAATTTAGCAAGCAGTTGGTTGAAAATATCTCTATTCTCCTCTTTATACGTTGTACTTTTAGGTTACGTTCATTCCTTTGTTTGAGAACTGAAGATGGGTTGATTGTTTCTTTGGATTGTAGACTTGATGAATTTATCAAGCAGAGTGGTGATTGTGGGTTTGTCGTGATTCAGGGACTTTTGGGAAATGGCTCTGGTGTTGGCTATTGGGGATCTTCACATCCCATATAGGGCACCTGATCTTTCGGCTAAGTTCAAGTCTATGCTGGTTCCTGGAAAGATTCAGCATATCATTTGCCCTGAAAATCTGTGTATCGAAGTATATATTTTTTAGTTGTGTTTCCTTTTACTTTTTTCAATTTTCAAGTCTATGAGACTTTTGTATTCCTCTGCTTCTCACAAATTGTAGAAGGCATGTTGAATAAAATGCTGGAAGAATGTGAACGGCGGTTACAAAGCCAAACTGGTCAAGTAAAGCAACTGGAACTGGAACTAGGCAATCAAGGTGGGGGCCTTAGGCTGGCCCCTGAGCTTTTACGGATTGGGCTAAATAGAGTTTCAATATTATTAGATTTTCAAGATAGGGTTTAGACTCAATCCAACCCTTTAAAATTTAGTTAGACTTGGATAAGGATATTATTAGTTTTTCAAGATAGGGTTTAGGTCCAATCCAACCCTGATCCTCTAGGATTTAGCTAGACTTGGATAGGACCAGGCTGAAATGGTCCTTTTTTATAGGTCTAAGGATAATATCATGTCAGAAAAGAAAAGAGGGAAAAAAAATAGTATAAGGGTTGGAGAGAAAAGAAACTTAATAATAATAAGAAGAAGGAGAAGAAAAACCAAGTAGAAAGAACTCACCGTGCGCCGCACCAAAGAAAGACGCAGAAGAATTAAAAAAACGAGAAAGAAGAGAATAAAGAAAAGAAAGAAAACGGGAAAAAAATAGAAAAGAAAAAAATAAAGCGGCAGTGCAGTTTCTTTTCAAAAAATAACTGTACAGTTTTTTCTTTTTGTCTTTTTTTTTTTTACTTTTGACTTTGACTTTAAAAAAATTAAAAAAACTAAAAACTGTAACTAAGACATTGACTCTTTTTATATATATATATATATATATTTTCAAAAAAAAAACTCCTTCCCCTTTTTCAAAACAGAATCATGATTTGCCTGGGCAATCCAAAGCTCGCTTGAGCAAAATTCTCTCTAAATCTTTTATAAAATAGAATGTTCTTTTACCTAGGCAACGTAAAGTTTGTCAGGGTAAAAGAATTTTTTATGAAATTGAATCTCATTTGCCTAGGCAAAGTGAAGTTTACCTGAGCAAAATTACCCTCCGTAAATTTTCAAATTTTCATCCTCCTGACTTGCCTAGGCAAAATCAAGCTTCGACGTGTCAAATTGCTTTGCTGGAAAATTCAAAGTACTCCATTCTTAATGCATCAAATTCATTCGAAAGACTTCCAAAATCATCATTTAACCCACTGATTAATCAAAATACAAAAGTTATATGAAAACATAATCAAAACCGAAGAAAAACAATCAAAAGGAAGGAATTTGGGTTGATTCCCAAAAGTGCCCAATTTGTAGTCCTTGGCTAGACTCCCTCCAAGAGTCATATATCCTCTGAAATTATGGTAGAGACACTTGCTTCAAGTGTCTTTTCCACTTTATTTTCATAAAGCCTATTATTTTTTCTTTCTTCATAAATTGTCCCACTTATGCCTTTCTTGGAATCATGAAGAACTCTACGCATCTTCTCTTGCTGCACATTAGTACGAGATGAAGGACTAATTGCTGGAAGAGTAGACACATCACCCAAAAATGCATACTTCAAATGTCATGGAAGTAGCTTGAGCTTTAACTCCGGAGGTTCTTCAATTGAATATTTAACTACCTTTGATTTTTCTAACATTTCAAATGGTTTCATATTCTGAAATGGTGGAATACCCTTCAATATGTTAAGATAATTCACCACCGTCTTATTTTCTTCACCATAGTCCATTATCATTGAAGCTTTTATTGAATCACTTTGGCAAAACTTAGGAAATCTTAATTCAGATACCTGCTCAACTGTTCTCAAGAAAAAACACCCTTCATGATCATTAGAAAATTGAATATCTGAGAATACCTTAAAAATTACTTGCTCGTTTTGAACTCTCATGGTAAGCTCACCTTTTTGCACATCAATGAGTGTCCCCCAGTTGCTAAGAAAGGCCTTCCAAGGATAATTGGTAACCTGTCATCTTCTTCTATGTCCACAACAATGAAAACAACAAGAAATATGAATTTATCAACCTTCACGAGTACATCCTCAACCATTCCCCCTGCATCAATCACACTTTTATTAGCTAGTTGTAACATAACCGAAGTAGGCTTCACTTTACCAATTCCAAGCTGATTAAAGATAGACAAAGGCATCAAATTTACACTAGCTCATAAATCACATAATGCCTTAAAAAAGAATTTAGTACCAATAGTGCAAGGTATTATGAAACTCTCAAGATCCTTCAATTTAGGTGGTAGCTTCTGATGTTGGGGCACTATTCACCATCAACTAGCCCGAGCTCGGAATGTGCTCAAATTTATACTAGGAGCGACCCAACAAGCAATACTGATCGCTTTGCCATGACGTAAGATGATTTTTGGCCATCCAAAATCGTCTTGATGGACTTTTGGCCTTTTCTATGTTTTAGGGGTATTTTTGTAATTTCATTGTTCGTTTAATTTCCGATTCAGTTAGGGTTAGAATTAGGTCATTCATTCTTGTTTTTCTTGGAGATAAGACAGCTTGTTGAATTTTGATTATTTCCAACTTTTGTCATAATACAGAAAACTAGACAGTTTTCGTAAATTTCCAGTTTTTCTTTCTGTTTAGCCGTTTTTCGATATTTTTCTTACATCAGCTTCTTTTGCAAAATACCACTGCACTCCTCAATTAAAGCAACAATCTCGAACTCCTCTAGAATCTTTTTTCATGAATTTTACATAACCTGGCATCTGCTCCAAAGCTTCAACAAAAAGAATATTGAGAGTCAACTTTTTAAAGATATGTAAAAATTTCTGGAATTGCTTCTCTTGCTTTTGCTTTTGAAGACTCTGAGGAAATGGAGGTGGTGGATATACTTGAATTTTTTTTTTTTTCTTTAATTGCACCTCCTTCATCTTTTTGAATCTCTGATGTTGCTTCATCTTCCTTAGAATCCTCACTCTTGCATTTCACTTCTTTTTCTTCTTTGGTAAAGTCTTTGAGGAAATGGAGGTGGTGAATGTACTTGAATTTTTTTTTTTTTTTTCTTTAATTGCACCTCCTTCATCTTTTTGAATCTTTGATGTTGCTTCATCTTCCTTGGAATCCTCACTCTTGCTTTTCACTTCTTTTTCTTCTTTGGTAACTTTCTTCTCATCACCACTTTCAATCTCTTTCCCATTTCTTAAGAAGATAGCATTGGCATGTTCTTTTCTTGAATTATCACCTTGTGGAGTTAGTGTGTAGATGGCAAGGCACCTTGTGGTCTATTGCATAAAGAATTCGCAATTTGATGAATTTAATTCTCCAATGTCCTCATAGAAGCCTCATAACTTTGCAATCGTTATTGGTTTGCTACAGAAATTGCTAAAGTTTATCATTACTAGAAGCCCCTCTTTCCATAGGTTGCCTCTGAACATTCTACTGAAGATTCCTTTGAAGTACTTTAGGTATTGCTAGCTTCGCAAGTGAGGAATTAGGATGATTCCTCCACCCCAGATTATAAGTATTTGAATAAGGATTGAATTGATTTCTGCCTTGCCACAAAATTCACAACTTCTAGTTGATGTTCAATTGATGCAAATGGACATTGTTGATAATCGTGGCCTTCTACACAAAGTTCACCTTGAGGTAGAGTCTGAACTTGAAGCTTGACCAATTGAAAGAATATCCAGCTTTTCAGATAATACCTCAAAACTAGAAGCTATCTGAGTTGCAACTGTTGAAATTTGATCAACCCCTTGAATTCCTGCAACTTTCCTTCTCACTTGATTGTCAATCAACAATGGTCTATCATATGTTTGGCAGCCAGAAGAAGTCAATTACTCAAGTAACTCAAAAGCCTCCATTGGTGTCAAATTAATCAAAAATCTCCAAGACACTATATCCACTTGAGTAGCCTAACTCAAAGCCAACCCATCATAAAATATTCTGGTTTGGCATTGAGGATCTATTCCATGATATGGACATCTTCTCAACAAATCCTTGAACCTTTCATATGCTTCATAAAGAGACTCATCTTCCTACCGGTGAAAGTTGTTAATATCCTTGATTAGCCTCTCAGTCTTGGCTGGTGAGAAAAATTCGTCCAAAAATTTACCCATAGCTGATTCCAAGTAGTAATAGAGTTACTTGGAAGATTCATCAACCACTCCTTAACTTTTCCATCCAATATTCTGTTGAAGAATCTTAGCCTGAATGCATCAACTATAGTTTTCTATGCAGAAACATCATCCATGAGATCCAGATAATTCTTGATATGAGCATGTGGATCTTCTGAAAGAAGCCCATAAAACTTAATATCCCGGAGAGCTTGATTAGTGACTATATCAAGTCCTTCAGTCTTTGTGTTCCAATCTCCAGCCCTTGTTCTCTATCTTTCTCTACATATCAAATTCTCTAATGAAAACTAGAGGTTTTTCCCTTTTTTTCCCTCTCTTTCTGGCAATTATCCCCGTTTTCCTCCTTTGGAATTCTTAAAATGACGTTCTTTTCTTTTTCCCTCCTTTGGACATTTCACTCTCTTTAATTAATTGGTTCCACTCCATAAATATTCATCAAAGTAATTAATAAAATAATAATTGAATTTTTGCTTTGCCTAGGCAAGAGTTCACTCTATCCAGAAATTGTCATCAATCTCGTTCGGCACTTTTCAACTCCTATATTACTTCCAATCTTCTCTATAATGCCCCTCTTGATCTATGATTTCATCCACTAATTAGATTACCTAATAAACACACAAAAACACCAAAATAAGATAAAAAATGTTCATTTAAATCCCAAAGAATGGTGGATTGACACAGATGCTACTAGGCATGTCTGTACTAACAAAGACCTGTTCACTACCTTTGAGCTTCTTCAAGGGGAGAAAAATGTTCATGGGGAACTCTGCTTCTTTGGATAAAAAAAGGTCAATGAAAAGTGTTGTTGAAGATGACCTATGGGAAGACATTAACTTTAAATGATGTCTTGTATGTGCCTAAGATTCAAAAGAATCTAATCTCAGGGTCGCTTTTGAACAAGCATAGCTTTCACATGGAGTTTGATTCTGATAAAGTTATTTTTTAAAAATTTGAAATGTTTGTGGGAAAGGGCTACCCAACTGATGAGTTGTTCAAGCTAAATGTAATGACTATTATCAATAAAGAGAATATTTCTTCTACTTATTTGATGAAGTCTTCTAAAACATTGACATGGTAGATTGGGACATGTTAATTATGATACAAGTCATAGATTAATTAACTTAAGCCATATTCCCTTATTCCAAATTCATTTAAAACATAAATGTGAAATTTGTGCTGAGGCAAAATTAATTCGGTCATCATTTCAAACAATTGAAAGAAATGCCAAACCACTTGAATTGATTCATAGAGATGTATGTGAATTGAAATTCATTCAGACAAAACATGGTAATAAATATTTTATTACCTTCATTGATGACAACACAAAATACTGTTATATGTATTTGCTAAAAAGAAAAAATGAAGCACTAGAAAAGTTCATTCTCTACAAATATGAAGTTGAAAACCAACTTAACAAGAAAATTAAAAAATTGAGAAGTGATAGGGTTTGAGAATTGGAGAATATGAAACACCAATTGGTGAGTTTTGTGCTCAGCATGGAATTGTACATGAAGTAATTGCACCCTATTCTCAATCAAATGGTGTTGCTGAATGGAAAAATCGCACTTTAAAGGAAATGATGAATGCGATGTTAATAAGTTCAAGGTTATCTCAATATATGTGGGGTGAAGCTATTTCATCAAACAAGTAGCTTTTGAATAGGATACCTCAAAAGAAACAAGATAAAAGTCCATATGAATTATGGCAAGGTAAGAAACCATCCTACAAACACTTGAGAATGCAGGGGTGTCTTGCTAAGGTAGCAATTCCAACACCAGAACGGACTAAAATAGGTCCTAAAACAGTTGATTGTGTTTTCATTGGTTATGCACATAATAGCAATGCTTATCGATTTCTTGTGCATGAATCCAAAATTGTGGGCATACACAAGAACACAATCATGGAATCAAGGAATGCATCATTTTTTGAAAATACATTTCCTTGTAAATTCAATGGTGGGTCAAGCTTATCAAAAAGAACAACCGAAACGGTGAATCAAGGAGCGAGTGATGATAAAAGTCATGACTTGGCTCCTGAAGTTGAACCAAGATGGAGCAAAAGAGCTAAAGTGCAAGAATTTTGGATGATGATTTTCTAACTTATTTGTTAGAAAAGGAACATCAAACTTATGCAAAGGCCGTGAAATCCTCTGACTTTATGGAAGGAGACTATAAAAAGTGAAGTTGATTCTATTCTACAAAATCACACTTGGGAATTAGTGGATCTTCCTCCTGGTTTTAGACCTTTAGGATCCAATGGATCTTTAAAAGAAAAATGAAGACAGATGGATCCATTGACAAGTGTAAAGCCAAACTTGTAATCAAAGGTTACAAGCAACAAGAAGGCATACATTATTTAGATACTTATTCTCCTGTGACAAGAATAAATTCCATCAGAATAATTCTTACTATTACAGCATTAAGAAATTTGGAAGTCATCAAATAGATGTAAAAATAGCTTTCTTAAATGGAGATTTAGATGACGGAATCTATATGGAACAACATGAAGGTTTCATTGTTCTTGAAATGAAAAGAAAGTTTGTAAATTGGTAGAGTCATTGTACGAATCAAAACAAGCACCAAAGAAATGGCATGAAAAGTTTGACCATGCAATGATTACCAATGGTTTTCAAATCAATGAATTTGATAAGTGTGTTTATACAAAAAAGATAGAAAAGGCTATGTCATTTTGTGTCTTTATGCTGATCACATACTTATTGTTGGTAGTGATGATCAAATGGTCAAATCAACCAAGGGTTTGTTAAATTCAAAATTTGACATGAAAGATATGAGAGTTGCTAATGTGATTTTAGGAATAAAAATCACAAGGACTTTAGATGGCATTATTATAAATCAATCTTATTATGTAGATAAACTTCTTGCAAAGTTTAACAAGAATGATTTTGGCGTTGCAACACCATTGGATAATCGCATCCATCTATCAAAGAATAGAGGAGAGAGTATTTTCCAAGTAAAATACTCTAAAGTTATTGGAAGTCTAATGTATCTAATGAGTTGTACTCGACTTGATATTGCTTATACTAACTGTAAGCTAAGTAGATATACCAGTAATCCGAGTACAAACAATTGGATAGCTATAACGAGAGTACTTAGATACTTACATTATACTTGGAATTATGGATTACATTACACTAGATATCCAACTACCCTTGAAGGATATACTTATGCAAATTAGATATTTGATGTAGAAGGTTCTAAATCTACTAGTGGATATGTGTTACACTGGCTAGTGCTGTTGTTTCTTGGAAGTCCTCAAAACAAATTATTATATATAGATCCATAATGGTATCCAGATTTATAGCTTTTGAAAAATGTGGAGACGAAGCTGAATGGCTACACCATTTCCCAGCGGATATTCCAAAATGGGAAAAACCTGTGCCACCAATATGTATTTATTGTGATAGTCAATCAACAATGGAAAGGGCACAGAGTAACATTTATAATGGTAAGTCTAGACATATACATCGTAGACACAATACCATTAAACAACTACTCTAAATAGGAATGAGTGCTTGGGAGATTTTAGAGGCTATTACAAGTTGTAACTTTTTTCATTGTTGTAACTTCATTTAGAGTTATAACTTGTTAGTTAAAAAGTAAAATAGTGTGAAACTAGAAAAAAGTACTTAACACGAGAAGTTTGTTAACACAGTTCAACTATGCCTACTCTAAGGGGATCTCACCCAGCATAATCTCCACCTTCAAATTCAATATAAATTTGCAATGAGGATTCACAAAACTTGATTGAATAATCGTGATTTCAATCAACAGCAATAAATCACAAGTCCCCTTGTAATTCTTCAAACTTGGACTCAATCCAATGATAGATCTTCCAGATCTGGTTGATGTTCTTTCTCCCAGAGAACAGGTTGTTAATTTAATTAAGAATCCTTCTCTCGAAGGAATGTTGATGAACAATGGTGATGTTTGTCTATCACGAACTTGATCTTTAATGATTGTAATGAATCTCCAAGATATAGGATCAATTCAAAGTTATGGTACTTTGTTGAATCTTTCTTTGTTGCTTGAGTACACTTATCCTTGCTTCTTGATGTCATATAAATGGCCTCTAATCTTCTTGATCTTCAATGTCCAAATCTAATATTTAAATTCAATTTTTCTATACATAGATAAGATTATCTAATTGAATATAAATGCTCTAGATAGTGGTAAACATAAAAACAATCTATTTGAATAATTATTTTAGCAATACAAAAGTTTGAACTCAAATAAACCACTATCTGGATAATTCTGTTTGAGAAAATTTCATTGTGCCTGAAATTATGTCATTTTCAATAGTTGTAACTTTGCGAACAATTGCAACCTGGACTAAAATAATCAGGCCAATCAGTTTTGACCTTAACAAGGAGTTATCTCGATTAACTACGTGAAGTCAAAAGATAACATTGTTCAACCTCATCCATTAACCAGAGGATTGAACAGAGAGGTAGTTGAAAAGTTGTCAAAGGGAATAGGATTAAAGCAAATGAGAAAATAAGTTTTCATAAAGGAAAATCACAGCTAATTGATTGGAGATCCCATTAGGTTCAATGGGACAACCTAATTATGAGAACTTAATATGGTCACTTGGGGGATACCCTCAACCCATTCCTATACCAAACAATGATTTAAAAAAGAGACAAGGATAGAAATGTTTACTTTAATGATTCTTAAGTGATCATTAAGTTACTTGGTACTTAAGTGAATCATCGATGCAAGAGAGAAGTGAGAGCGCTTCAGAGGAGAATTGTCGAGGGCTCAATTCTTTAGAAACTTTCGCAAAACCAAGTTGATGTTCATGGTCAAAATGAACATAATCATGAAAACTAAACAAGAGAAAATGATTCTTGTGTAAAATATGTGTTACATTTATATAAGATAACAAGAAAATTAAAGGACATCATGTCTACTGGATAGCTAATAAATTGCATGTGTCTCACGAGGGAAGGTTCAATGGTTAACACCTGCCTATCTTATGCAGGATTCAAATGTTGAACACTATCGGTGAATCAAAACTATCAATTTTTCATTCATATGGGGGATTGTTGGAAAATTGGCATTAAAATAAAAGGAAATGAATGAAAAAATTGTTTCTCAACGCATCACGCCTGAAATACTTGTTAGATTCAATATCTCGATTAGATAATTTTTAAAAATTTAAAAAGTTTCATTAAGAATTTTAATGATTATTTGGAAATTTTAAATAGATTCCCCTATAATCTAAATGGTAGCATGGGGAATTCCAAATGTTTTCATTGGAATTCTAAAATGTTACTTGGAAATTCTAAGTGATTTAATGTCTTTTTTCTAATCTTCTACTTCTTAGTCCATAAATAGGACCTCCATATTCGATTTTCATATACCACAAGAAAATCATCAGAAAAACAAGTTTTCTTTCTATTCCTCCATTACATAAAATATTTTGATAGTGTTCTTTATTTAATTAGTTAAAATTCGCCAGATGAAAAATCTCATGCTAACTTCTTCATCATGTCCGTTGTATCTGGGAGACACATGTCCATTTCAACCTCTAACACATACCGTAAGAAATGAATCTATTTTAAGGAGATTGTATCGTACACAAATCTCGGATTATTTTTTCTTATCTTTTCTTTTAAATATCATTCATGTATATTTGGTTGTTTTGCCTATTAAATACATATTTCTTATATTATTTCTAACACTTTCATCATCTTCTACTCCCTTTATCATTGTTAAAAACAGAAAAGTAAAAGTAACTTTCGAAATCAAAATGAAGGTGAAGTGGGTATCATATCCATATGATTTCCACTAGAAAGTTGCACAAAAAATCCCCACAAGCAAGAACAGTGCAAAAAATAAATCCACCAATCAAGGAAGATGAGAGGCTGAAGATGAAAAAGTGGCTGCAACCGGGGGTCATAAACCTCACCGAACGATAAGGAGATCTAAGCCAAAACAAAAAAAAAATTCCTACAAAAAATTCTGTATCAAACTTCCAGCAACTCAAAAGCAGGTAACAAGGAGCCAAAAAACTCTCCAATGACAAATTTTGAAGAAAACCCATCACTGTAGCAGTTATCAAAATTCCAACTTTAAAAAAAAAAAAAAAAATCTCAAGAAGACAACAACAAAGTTCGTTAAGTTCAATCTATGGTTGCATATATCTAGATTTGGTCTGTAAAAAAAAACAAAGGATGAAAGATCTTTGAAAGATTTTGAGATTTGGGAAGACTGGGTCTATTTGTACAGCCCATTTTCAACTTCTAAAAGCTCAAAATTGTTTGGAAACCCATTAGTTCAGCAGGCTCTCTCGTACTCTACTTCTAAAAAATGAGATCATAAAAAACTAAAACTTCGCCTACCTCCGTTCAAAATCTCAAGGACAGTTTTTTTTCCTTTTATCCATCTCTACCCTTTGCACCTATACACGTCCAGCCTGCCGAACCACCAATACTCCTCATTCCTTCTTCTTCTTCTTGCTTATCACTACCGACTAACATCGCCACCGGTAAATTTTAATGTAAAATTTTTACTTACCTTTTCTTTTTCCCTTTGTTTCAAACGGCTGAGAGATGAAACTGGAGTGCGGATACAGGACCACAAAGAAACCATTTAGGGTTGAATTGCATTGGTTAGTCGGAAATCATCTTGCAAGAAAGAATAATTTTAAAATTTAAGATGTGTAATGAGAAGGGTATTAGTGTCTTTGAACAAATTGAAAAATTTTATGATAAAAATCTGACCAAATACACTTCTAAAATTTTAAAACTTTTCAAAAGTTGAAAAGATATTTATTTTTTAAATTTTAAAAATTCAGTCTTTGTCCAAATGTACCTATTTGGGAGATTTCGAGATCTCAGAACCAATTTCCATAACTCTAATTGGTTTGAAGAAAGAAGAAGAGGATGAAAGATATTTGAAATATGTGGAGATTTGGAAAAAAAACAAAACCATTGGGAGATTCAAGAGTGAATTCACCTAAATCTAAATTTGGATTTTCAGATTTTTTTTTTAAAAAAAATGATAGATTTTTAAGATATTTATTTTAAAAAACAAAATTTTTATGAGATTAGTATGTAATAGTTGGTGGACGAAAATATAATTAAAGATGTTACCTGAGTCCTACAGGGGTGGGGTTGTTAGTCACTTAACAATTCATTTGGATGGAGGGATATGACTGATTTACTTTTAAAAGTTTGAGGTTATGGTTAGTCATTAAGTTCATAATTATAACATGTAATTTGTCCTGTTATTTAATCTAAATAAGTTAAAAACAATTCGATTCTTAGATGTAGTAATGTTGAAAGAGTTTCAAATCTACACTTGAGGCCAAACAACATTTAATGAGAATGAGATCAACAAAGGGTTCATGGGACAAAAAAATTAATAAAAAAAAGAATTTAGGAACCATCAATGTAACCATTGAAAATGTAATTTTTTTCATTTAACTTTAAAACGTTTAATTTGACAATTTAACTTTATGAATTTCATAGTTTAACTTTATGAGATTTAATAATTTAGTCATTTAACTTTGTGATTTTTGTTAATTTAACCATTTAATTTTATGAAAATTTTCGAAGGATTTAACCGGTCAATTTATCAAATTTACAAAGTTGAATAATTATATTGACACATTTGAAATTCGAGTGGCTAGACTAGAGAAAAATGTAACTTCATAGTTGCATTAATAGCTATGCCGAAAATGAGTACTTTAAGAATCAAAAGCAAATTTCTCATATGTCGATTGCATTAAGATTGTAAACAAATTGCGTCAGTTTTCAAGTTATATAAATCAAGTCAAGTTTGAATCATTTCCTTTCAAGCCTATCTCACGATTGAGATTTTAACATGTAATATGTTTTCTTCATTCAAAATTGAATGAAAAATTATGGAATGTATCTGACTGTAATAAAAGTCATCAATTTATTAATTAATTGTAGGAGTTTTGTGTAAGTAGTGTAAGAAAATTTAATGAGGAAGCAATGAGTTTATACCCTTCAAATAATATAGGTATAATATGCGTACCTTTATAAGAAGGTGGAATTGATTTCCAAATCTTTGAAGCTCTTAACATTTGATCCTCCTTGGATGATTTCCCTTAACATATAAAACCTAATAGGAAAAACCCTTTTTCTTCTCTTTCTACTTTAATATAAATTCTTGTGAAAAAATTTAATTGATGGAAAGAACATTAGTCAAATAGGGGATAGACTCTGTGCTTTTATAGACAAGAATTGAGGGTCAATTTTGATCACGTTAGGAAACCTGAAAGTAGGAATTCATTAAGGAATAGGAAACTCCAATCCATCACAGAAAATGCCATAAACATTATATCCTACTAAATAAATCACATTGGGCTAGTAGGTCACAAATTAAATATGGGTTTTACGTTCTCCCACTTGGTCCATTAAGCCGATGGTAGAAAACTTATATATAATATAATTTATGTATAAAATAAAATTTGAAAATTTGTTGGATTCTATTTTTTTAAGAAAAATTTTGACACGTGATCAAGATTTAAAACAAGCCAATATTCCCAATAAAAATTTCACAATGTTGCAATTAGTTGAGGACATTAATGTGAGTCACAGTGATCATACCTTCAGTCTTTGGAACTCTCTTCCATGTGCTATAACATCAATAACCTATAACCATTACAATCTTATTATACAACCTCTATAATTTATTTTGTCAAGACAATTCCTGTTTACCAATTAAAATACTATAATAGTGTACACACATTTAATAGAAACAGGAATAGCATGAACACATTTTAATTTGCACTAAGGTCAATTGCATAATCACACATCTAAAATTATAGGCATATTATGGATTACTGAAAAACTCAACTGAATAACATGTTCCTATGTTCCTTTATGTCTTTGAGAAATAATCCTTCTTGACATTAGATGTACCATATGAGATATGCTAATCATTTCAATTGACACTTACTATTCCTGGACTCTGTCTATGAATCAAGCACTTTAAGATAAAGTACTTGTCTTTCTCAAAAATAATTAACTGTAGTATTACTATAATAAATCTTCAACAACTTTGCAATTGAGTAGACTGCTCAAAGTCTTGAGATAAAATTGTAGTTCTAAAATATGTCTTGAAGTTTTATTACATGTCATAGATTCTATACATGAGTATGTAAATACTCGTTCTTTAAAGATGTATCAAAACCTTCTTTACTGGAATTTAATGCTAAAGATTTAAATTACTTTGATACTTTCCCAGAATGCATAATGGCATAACTTAATTCTGGTATAGTAAAATGTGAGCATACACCATAATCTCACAAATGATGCATAATAACTTTTCTGCATCTATTCACTTTCTAAGTCATTGATGGGACATTATTTATTATTTAATTTATCACTTTTCCCAAATGGTGCAAAAAACTATTGACATATATCCTCATATCATCTTTCCCATTCTTAGATTGATATTTATTTTCTGAGACAAGTCTATCATTTCATGAGATAGTTATGTAATATCTCAACACTAATATTATAGGCATTCTCACTTATATCAACCATTCAAAAATTATAAGAAAGATATTCCTCAATTTCATTTAGTAAATCAAATATTACTACTACCGAGCAAAGCATTATCCACATACATAACCAAGAAAATAAACTTACCCCCACTAACTTTCAGATACATACATTGATTAATAATGTTTACTTTAAATCCAAAAGTAGTAATGGCATCATTAAACTTATGTACCACTGCATGGAAGTATGTTTAAATTCATAAATGGGTTTCTTTTATTTGCAAGCTAACTATTATTTTCTTTGCTTAACAAAATCCCTTAAATCCTTTAATGTTCTATATAAATTCCTTCATCGAAGCTATTGTTTGTAAAAACACTTTCACAACCAAATATATATGTAACTCTGAATCAACCGAAGTTAACAATGCAAAATATTCTAAAAGAGTCCTTAAAACTAAAGAGAAGGTTTCTCTATAGCTAATGACTTTCTTTATGGATAAAGTCCTTGAACATTAATTTGACTTTATATCGTTTAAAATTGCCCTTTTAACATTGCTATATATCTTAAGAACACATTTATAGTTGATTATCTAACAGTTATAGGGCATTTTAATGAGATCTCATACTCGAGTTATGTCTAAGGATTTTAAATCCTCTTTCATGGCATCAATCCATTTATTAGAATTTTCACCTTTTTAGATTGCAAAGAATGAAACTAGTCTTTCATAATACCAATATCGAAATCAGATTCTTACAGTTATACCACATACTCAATCCAAATTGCAATTTTCTTACCCTTTAAGATTTTCTCAAAGCTGCAGAGTTGTGTGAAATATTTAATTATTTTTAATGGCAATTTCCATGATGAAACAACAAACCACTACATCACTCATTTGATTCAACCTCAAAGGGTTGGGGAGTAATATTATTTTATTAAGAGAAAAGACAGTGGAATATTCACTTTAATTTCTCAAAATTTACCTTTACATGATTTGCTACTGCCACTAATTTTTCCATCATCTAGGAATCTGATATTATCAGTTTCAAATGATTCTTGTACTATGGCTAGGGTAATAAGATCCATATCCCTCAGACTTTCTTTGGAAAATTTAATGTGGAAGCAATGAGTTTATACCCGTCAAATGGTATGGCTATAATATGCATACCTTTATATCAAGGCAGAATTGATTTTCAAATCTTTGAATCTCTTGAATGTTCGATCCTCCTTGGATGATTTCCCTTAATGATATAAAACCTAATTTTAAAAATCGCTTCTCTTCTCTTTCTACTTTAATATAGAGTCTTGTCAAAAACTTTAATTGATAGAAGAAACGTTAATCAAATAAGAGATAGACTCTGTGCCTTTATAGAAAAAATAGGAAACTCCAATCCATAGCAAGAAATTCCCCAAACAGTATCCTACTAACTAAATAACATTGGACTTTTATTAATTGGCTTTTGAATCTAACAAAGAATAGACTAGTGTGCCACAAATTAAATATGGGTTTTACGAGAAGATATAAATCCTAAAATTAAGGAGATTGTTAATCTAACTTTATATTAAAATTTTGTCTATCTTAAGAATGAAACAGTCAATTCGGAACAACTTAAAACAGAAATAAAGATATTTAAATTCAGATTAAGAAATTTATATAATTTTAAATGTAAATTTATTTAAAATATATTTAATTATATAAATATATTTAATAATAATAAATATTTTTAAAAAATAATACTCCCTCAATCTAGAATTAAATGTTCAATTCCTAATTTAGACAAACTTTTATTAAAAAAAGTGATATTGAAATGTTAAAATTAACTAAGTCAATTTTTTTCCTTATTATGAGAATAAGTCAAAATATGAAGAAAATCTTTTAAATATTTTTTAAAATAATATATATATATTTATATAAAAAATCAAATCGATCCTAGCCGACTCAGAAAATTCAGCTCAGCTCAGCATATTTATTTCTAGCTCGATTTTTTTGGTCAAACTCAACTCTTAACTCCATTGCACCCCAATTGCAATCGAACAGATTCATAACTCCGCCAACTCTCTAGCGTGTTCTACAGAAGTGCCTCTTCTCGCTGTCTTCAGTGAATTGGTGAAACCTTAGCAGAAGTAGCGAAACTGAGTTGGAACGATTGCCATTCAAGAAAATGTTCAAGTTCTCAATGACTTCGGAAGTGCCCATTTGTTCTGAAAACTACACTTTTCATTCAGTCATTCTCTCAAACATCATATCCCCGCATGTTTTCTTGGTCATTGCATTTTAGATTATCTAATTTTACCCAGATCAGTAACTATGTGGGGAAGATGTAGAAGAAATTTGGGTGCCATTTTGTCCTCTCATGAGTTCCGTCGTAGTTGGAGTTCCGGTTTCTTCTTTCATGGCAGTTACACCAAGCAAATTTTGCTGCATCATCGAGGTGTTAATCCTTTAGTCGAGTCTGCTGCTCTATTCATGATTCCTTTCCAGTTTAAGTTCTCTGTTTTCCCATACTTCTCGTGTTCTTTTAATACCTTTATCAATGAAAGAGGGCCAGATGGTTGTAGTTTACAGGATAATGATGTTGAAACAAGTGACGAGGACGAGGAGCACGATGATTTTGAAGATCACAGCAGGAGTTTGAAGGACAAGTTGGACTTTGATTCTGGTGATTTGGAGACCATCATGGGGATTTTACAAGGGTCTAGAAAAGGAGGTGCTGCAGTGAAGGATAAACTGGAGCAATGTGATGTTAGAGTTACACCTGGATTGGTTGCAGAGGTTCTTTCAAGGGTACGAAATGATTGGGAAGCCGCTTTCACTTTCTTCTTATGGGCTGGGAAACAATCCGGTTATTCACCTTCTGTCCGGGAATACCATTCCATGATTGCCATACTTGGGAAAATGAGGAAGTTTGATACGGCTTGGAGTTTGATTGATCAAATGAAGGGTGTGAGGAATGGAAATGGTCTTTCTCTCGTTACTCCTCAAACGATTTTGATTATGATTCGGAGGTATTGTGCTGTACATGATGTGGGAAAGGCAATTAGTACTTTTTATGCGCATAGGCGGTTTAAGTTTGAAATCAGGATGGAGGAATTTCAGAACCTTCTTTCAGCTCTTTGTCGATACAAAAATGTTAAAGATGCTGAGCATTTGCTTTTTGCCAACAAAAATGATTTTCCTCTCAATACTAAGAGTTTTAATATCATTCTAAATGGATGGTGTAATGTTGTTGGTGACTCCTGTGAAGGAAACAGAATTTGGAAGGAAATGAAGTCCAGAGGGATACCTCGTGATGTTTTCTCATTCTCTAGTATGATGTCTTGCTATTCGAAATATGGTAAACTTGGAGATGTGCTCAAACTTTTTGACCAAATGAAAGCAATGGATATTGTGCCTGACAGGAAAGTGTATAATGCAGTAATACATGCTCTTGCAAAAGCTAAACATGTGAAAGAAGCTAGGAATCTCATGAAAACAATGCAAGAGAGTGGCATTTCCCCTGATATTGTTACATATAACTCTCTAATCATGCCTCTCTGCAGGAAACGTCAGCCAGTTGAGGCCCGAGAAGTATTTCAAGAGATGATAGACAGAGGTATGTCACCTACAGCTCGTACTTACCATGCTTTCTTTCGGATTTTGAGGACAGGGGAAGAGGTGTTTGAACTCTTGCAAAGAATGAAGAAGACAGGTTGTGATCCAGGCCATGACACTTATATAATGTTGATTAGAAAGTTTTGTCGCTGGCGACAAACTGATATTGTTTTCAAGCTGTGGAATGAGATGAAAATTAATGGGCTTGACCATGATCGGAGCTCATATATTGTACTTATACATGGACTCTTTCTGAATGGTAAATTGGAGGAGTCATACCAATATTACCTCGAGATGAAGAGAAAACATTTATTGCCAGAACCAAAGATTGAACAGATGCTTCAGGCTTGGTTAGATGGAAAGAAAAATGTTGAGGACCAAATAAATGTTTTGAGGGAGAGTCAAGTAGAACATTCTCAGCATGTGAAGAAAGTGAAAAACAGATCTAGTAAACTTGATCGAAGGAGAGATTTTGTCCGACAACCTGAAACAAGAAAGATTACCAGAGAACGTGGTTATTCCTTTCTAGAATGAATACATTGATTGTGGATAATTTTGTGCACTTCAGCATGTATTTTGATGTCAACTTTGGCCCTTTCTCCTGCAACATTGTCAAATAAAGGTGATAAATTAAGCAGGTAATAGATTTTTTTGCCTGTTTTTTAATCCTTACCTAAATCTCTCTCTTTCTTTAGTTGCCTAAATTTTATTAGCATTAAGACTTGAGTTCCAACTTTTATCATAAACATGCTGTGACCCTCATTCTTGCACCTGTACCATGTGTTTTCCATTGGAATTTGAATAGCCCATATATCAGAAATCTTGGTTTCATGATTAGGACAAATTAAAATAAAGGGAAAAAAAAATATTTCTGTTGTATCAAACATGATATGCCATTAATTGTGCTTTTCACATACATTAATGTATCTTACGGGTAGGAAAGAACTGAAGGTGTTAAATTAACCTAGTGAGATCTGGTTAGATGGCTATTATTTTTACAGTGGCTAATAATTTTCATTTGATTTATTTGCTCAGAATTTAGGTCAACTTTAAAGAGCAATTGCCTCTTTATAGATTTCTGCTAAAAATGTAGAATGGTAGTTGATATTGCTCAAGAAAAAAAAATAATGTGATTGACCCAAAAACAACAAAAGGTATATGATTCAGAGTTTCAGACATTATAACAGAGAAAGCACTCTTCTTGCTATTTTTGTGCACCTGTGAATAAGCTTTCTGCTACCAAGTCAACATCAGGATTTGTTTGCAAATGATAAACCTGAACTACCTAAATTCGGCAATCTTATGACGTTTCATATCATGTGTATATATCTTTTAAAGTTCCAGGCAACATGTACAGTTTGGATCCCGGATTTGATGATAGTTCTTCTCTATTCCGGAAGTCCACGATAGTTTTTATTTCACTCCAGGAAATTTAACATACATTTATTATAAATATCTAAGGCTATGCATTGAAATTGTTATGCTATTCTTTCTTTTTGATTAATATTTTAGGGAATGGAAAATTTGATGTAGAACAAGTGTCCGAGATATTTCTGGAGCAATTGGACCGAGCCAAGTCAAAGAAATAAAAGAAATAGTTTCCTAGTTTGATTAGGAAGTTT
>JAOXNR010000032.1:14321222-14347765 GCA_028571225.1 Parsonsia alboflavescens | reverse complement strand
CAATGATGGGCTATGTTGCTTATCGAAGCTCTCCGGTTAAGTCCCTAATAGTAAATCGTTAAGTCAATAGTATATTATTTTAAAGAAAAAGTAAAATTTATATATAAAAAAATTATTTTTTTTTAGCTGTATTTTATAAATGATATCTTTAAAAGATAAATTAAACCTCAGGATACTTAATCAATTTTTATTTTATTTTTTTTAAAAAAAGTAATTGACTTAACTGTTGATCATGAGAGACTTCACAGGAATTTTCTATGCGGTGAGCGACATTGCTCACCATAGCATTTTCTTATATATATACAGTTAAATGTCTAATGGTTAAAGTTCATGGTCAACGTATGATTTTATTTTAAAAAAATAAAATATTCAATAAAACAAAAAAAAAGTTTTATAAATATATTTTATATATTATACCATAAAAATATAAACTAAACCCTAGGGGTATTGGATCAAATTTATTATTTTTCTTAAATTTTTTTTGTTAGGTTGGCCAACGTAAACAAGCTTTTTAATAATATATAATATAACTTATTTACGAAGTGCTCTAATTAAGTATCTAACGGCCAGTTATTAAAAAAAATAAATTCTCCTATAAAAATTATTTTTTCAAATTTTTTTATAAACTAAACCCTACAGATATTTAATTAAATTTTATTTTATTTTTTAAAAAAATAAAAGACAGTTAACCGTTAAAAATTTAATATGAGTGCTCCGTAACACTCTACAGCATTTTCATTATATCTTTAAAAAAATAGTAAAAAATTAAGATGCAGAAATGAGCTCAAACTGCGCTTAAACAATATTGAGTCATGAATGATTTCTATTTGATTCAAAAAAAAAAAAAAATAAAAATAAATAAGAGCCCACACCCACACACTTTTATGTGTAAAGCTGTTAGCATCAACCCTGAGTCGGTTATTGATAGTTGGGGGTTGTTAGAACTCGTAATCATCCATCCGTCGGTGTCATGGCTTGAGCCGATCATCGATCTAGAAACAAACCCCCTTCTAAAACCCACCTAACCCAGAAGAGAAGGCAAAATCACAAGTCAATACTATTGACGTTATCCCTCCTAAATTTAGTAAACATTGATTAAATAGTAAGTCCTTTTATATCTTTCAATGGAATGTGTCAATGTCATTTATAATCAATCACCCTTTTTTTTTTTTCACTTCTATCACCTTCCTTCTTTCCCGTTTTCCCCTACTATGTTAGAACATGTGTCCACAAAAGCTAATTGAATTTTGGGTAGTGAACAATTACTTTGCCCTCAGAATAGTGATGGAGAATCCCGAATGTTAACGTAGTCGAAAGGTTAACACTTTCAGATGGTGAAAGCTATAGATGTTACTGACTCATGCCTTGGAACTATAATTAATTAACTAGCTAGATTAATAACAATAATAATTTATTAATTTAAATTAAGGTAAAAATAATTTTAATTTTTATAATATAAAATTGAACAGAAAAATTAGGATTGACATATACACATAATTCTGCATAGGATGACTTGGATGATGCGGAAGAAAGCGTATTGGGCACAAAGGTGTGGGTCTCTCAGCCAATGAGACAAGAGAATGTGGTGGGCACAGCCCCCTCTTTTTGAGCCTCGAAGTCATGCACTTTTGTTGTATAATAGTAATGACATTTGGTTTAAGTAATCAGGAAAATTGATCCTAAAGATTGTCAAATGATGCCATTATGATTCTGATACTTCAAGTTGTGAATTCTGATTCTCTGATTTTGCTGACCTCATAATCATCATGACCTCCTTCTCAAAAGAGATCATCCAATCCATCATCTTGCTTGCCTGGATATTTTTAATAGGTTTTAATGGTTCAGCAGGATATGGACTCATAATTTTAATTTTTAATTTTTAAGTCCCTGTTTCCTAATCGTGAAACGTGTACATCACTCGATTCAGAGAAAAATGATGATGGGATTCAAATCCGAAATATTTAATGTTTGTCATTCTATCCAATAGGATATCTTCAAAATATATTATTAAATGTTTCGATAAGAATAACTCGTTCAAATAGAAAAACGATCTCACTTATGATCAAGAGTGTTAAGTATATAAATTTAATCTCTCTCTATTAACTTAAATTTTTAAAACAAATAAAAATTTATTATGATATGGGAGTGAAGATTTTGCATATGTTACGGTACAATATCAATTAATATTGAATGAAAGTTTTACAAAAAAAAAAAAAGAAAAGGGAAAAGATTGACTTATTATGTTGAATTTGGAGAAATGTGCCAACACAACAACAAAGCTGTCAACCAACCATATTGCCTACTGCTCCAGGCTTTGTATGCGTCATCTATATGCTTTGTTTTGACCGAAATGAAACCGCAAAAATTGGGGAGATCAATTGGCAGCGCACCGCCAAGCAATACTCGTCCTCAAAGTTGAAACAGCTGCAGCAGCAGGGAGGCTGCTCTACTCTAACCAGCTAAGCTAGCACATAGTATATCCTAGCTAGCATTGATTTTCTTACCAAATCATATCTGATAATTAATGGCATTTCTGGATTAATTTCAGACCAGTTGTATTGTATGTATGTACATTAATTTACTTTAGAATGTGTATGTTTTTTGTTTTCTAAGAAATTTTTTTTAAAAAAAACAATATTAATTTTTTTGATGCTATAATTGGTTAGGTTTTGACATTAATGTCCTTTGTTAGGAACCTTCATGCCTGTCTGTCAATCATGTTCCCGTCGTGAAGGTCAAGTTTCCTTCTCATCTGCAAAAAAGTCTGTAGTTCCCCCGCACTCGACGACTAAAATCTCACCGATATGAATAGAACATTGTCCCATTCCAAGACAATTTTCTTTTATTCGCTTCCAGGATCAATTTGTGTTTGCCTCGACATTCCATTAATTCAAAAAAGATGTTAGTGGGATTCAAACTCAAAACTTATGATCTACTTGTTCACCACTCCATTCATTGGAATACCCCAAAGGATCGATCCCATTTCAAGACATTGAAAATTAATTTATGAGTGTCTTTTAAAATTTGTGTTAAGTCTTACTAACTTATTTATGAACAACACTTGAAATCAAAAGATTTCAATAGTTCTAAACCATCTTTTGGAACTTTTTTAAAAAAAATTTCTCCAGATCTCGATTAGAAGTGGTCATTTTTTTTTGGGACTCCATGCAGTTGTATCTCAAAACCTTTTGAACTTCAACTCTGAATGAACATTTTGTTAGACCAAATTTTAATTCAGGTTGTTTCATAGTCCAGAAAGATTCCCTTTTTAATTGTGGAATGAGTTTAATTAACTAAAATAATATGAAAGATTTAATATTAATATTTAACTTTATCTTGAAAGTAATATTCTATCTTCGAAATTGAATGGATCAAACATTAAGAAATCCATTTTTCCTAAAGTTATCATTTTATTCTTTTCGTTAAAAGAATTATTTTGGTCTGGATCTTCTGTTACACACTTTTGATTTGTATGTCACTTCCTATTATAATAATAAAATATTAATAAAAATTTTATTCGTACGCTTTAATTATTATTTTTCAATATATTTTATATATTAAAATCTAAAAAGATAAACTAAACCTTAGAAAAACTTGAACTCTTAGGACACATATTAAATTTCTACTAGAATAGGGAGTGATACAAAATTGTGTAATAGGAGATCTTGAGTCAATTATTGGTGACAAATTTTGGTTAGTATATTTAATAGATCCTTATATTAATTAGGAGGTGGCTAATAGAACTTTATACTAAAAATCTACATATTTTTAAAAATAAGATATTTTAAACTATTTTTTAAAAAAAATGAGATATTTAAATTCAAACAAATCTATTATAATATATAAAAGGGGAAGCATCTCATCAGAAAATTTCATATAAGCTCACCAAAATTCTTCAAATTAGTTATTTACATGATTTGGAGGTTAGATGGCTTTTGAAATTCAAACATTAAAATTATCTCGGTAGAATTTTGTAAAATCAAATATTACATTAAAAATATTTAAAACTTTTCACTTTTTTTTTATAAAATTTATTGAATAGTTCTTTTATAAGTTTCTTATTTTGTGAAATCAAATATTAAATATAAATTTATTTTTTTATAAAATTTATGGCATAATCCTTCTATAAGCATCTTTTTTTTTTCTGAAATCAAATATTATATATAAAACTTTTGAATTTTTTAATAAACTATCTTGAAAAGCCATTAATGAACGTTTGTGTGAATTTCTTTACTATCATCATTCTAACTTCCTTCCCAAAAATTATCAATACAAAACTTTATCATTATATATATCATATGAAAATAACATCATTCAACCTAAAATATATTAATGTGTATATATAAAAAGTTTGAGAAAATAAAATAAAACGATGAAATTATAAAATAAATTATTAAACATAATAATATTTAAATAATCAGAAATGTTATAGAGGGTTACGAAGCATACCTTATAGAGTGCTTCAGTTAAAATTTTAACTTTCAAAGTTAACGATCAACTGTCTTTTTTTAAAAAAAAAAAATCTAAATTTAATCAAGTACCCATTAGAATTTAGTTTATCCTTTCAAGGTTTAATTTATAAAAAATTATCAGACTGGAGTGACATAAAGAGGGTTAATGGGGAACCACCACTGATCCTCTAAAAGGTGGGGGTATAAGGATAATCAGAAGAGGGGTGGGTTTAAAAAGTGAAAATAATAACATTTAATTAAAAAAAGAGAGTAATATTCAAATACAATAGGAATCAATCATTCTATTCCTCTCATTCCTTAATTTTCCATGGAATCCAAATGCAACCCCCACCACAAATGAAGGGCTATGTCAAACTAGATTTATCTGGCTATTTGCTTGCCAGAATTTGTGGTGAAATTATTGTTGCTTATACACTATTTTGAATGGCTTGTAGACCTAAGTAAGCTACATTAGAAATCAAGAACACTTTCTTCCTCCAGAAGACAATTCTCATTTCAAATCTAAGATTGAGACAGAGTAAACTAATGATATTTGCCACCCTTTTTTTATGATTCAATCGATTACTACATCAAATTAATTAATTGGATACTGGACATGTGTTGTGTATGTGTGTGTCTGATAACATTCCATTGGTTATCCTTTTTTTTGTCCTTCAATATGAGCAATGATCAATACATAATTATGATTTTTTCTCGTCTCATCTTTCATTAATATTATCTTTAATTTTATTGCAGAGAAAGAGAATTGTATTTATTAATTAGAAATTTAGATGTTCTTTTTCATTTAATAATTGTGAAATGGAGTCTAACGACTTACATTTAGTGAAAGATATAGATATTCTTTTTTTTTATTGTATCCTTGTAAAATAATATCTAATGATTTATATTTAATTATGAAAATAATATTTTTATCAAGACGATAAATAGAAAATTCTATGCCATGGCAGATTCCAAATAATGCCCTTGATGTCAGTTCAAAGTGTAATGGGTCCAATTGGACAGCATGGTTTTCTCACTTTTGAGTTTTTAAAAACTGAAAACTTGTACAAAATGTATTTGGGTTGACTTTTTAAGGTCCAAAAACTGAGATTCTGGATCAAAAACATCGAAACCTTGAAAATATCTACACCTCTTTTCTGATCTAATTTTCAAATTACTGTACAATTAAACATAGTTTGAACTGTCAAACCTGATAACTTTTTCGTTTTTTTCTCATTCTTTTCTTCTCCACCTTTTCGTTTCCTCCTCTTCCCGTATTCTGTCGCCACTCTTTCTCAGATAGGAAATCGTACCTTAGTAAAAGGTTGCACTGTGTGTTGTAGTGGTCACCTTCTCCTTTCTTTGCTTTGTTTTTTTATTCACTGTTTGTTACTGCCAGCAACACCGCCATAATCCTCCACCCTTTTCCTTTTTTTTTTTTTCTTTCTTTTCTCGTCTTCCTCGGATACCAAAACATAATAGAAAATTGACTTAACAGGAATTAGAATTTGAAAGAGAAACAAATCATTCTCTCAATATGATTATCAAAACCAAACAACAATAATCGACGATCAACAAAACCTTAAAACAGCTTATAGTAATAAAAAAAGTAAAATTATGGAAACGTCCTTAAAATAATAGAAACTATCTAAAAACTTAAAAGAGTTCAAAAAATTATTTAAATGACTCTGAAAAAACGACGTCCATCATCGCATTTTCTTAAAATGCTATGGGTATGACTAATTGGCCTATTTCCAACCAAATTTCAATCCAATCTGAGTTTGTCAATTTTAAGTGTATCATCCTCACACTCTCAATCGGCAGCACAAACGTAATCATCCTCCCTCCTCTTCTTACTTTTATCTTAATTCCTTTTTTAATGTTTTCCCATCTTCCTTATCTTCTCCTTCTCATCACTGTCGACAATGGGTTTGTGAGAAGACATTTGCCGAAGAGACGTTTGCTCAATTAGTTATGATATTAGGGTTTGAATCTCATTTATTTGGCTAATTTTGAAGAATCTTTTCTGAAAGGATATTTTGTGATTTAAATCATCTTGTCAAAATTGTTAAAATTATAATCATGAAAACTATCCAAATACATTCAGAATTTTTAAAATTTTAAAAATTATCCTACTTTCAAACTACAAACTGCAAGAAAAAAGGAATTTTTTAGTGATTTAAAAAATGGTGAGGAAATTATTTTTTGTGAAGAATTTTTTTTCACTTTCTTGGCAAACAGGAAGACTGTTGGGGCCGATGGAAAAATAAATTGTTTTCTAGCAGTATTTTTTTTTTTTTTTTTGGTGATTTCAAAAACCACCAGAAAATATAAAAACGGGTGACCAATCCACAATGCTTCCTTAAACTCTTGCAAGTGAATTTATTTTTTATATAAATCTATGAATGTATTATTACTTTTTAAGATCAAGTAAATAATCATTGGTTTGTTATTAAATTGACTTTACTTTGATTAATTTAATTATTAATATAAATAATAATTTTTTATTTATTAAATAGTTAATTTAAATTTTGAATATATAAAACCTATACATTAAATTTTTTAAAAAATAAGAAATTTGCTCAAAGGTGCTACAAAATACTGAAAAACTGCCAAAAAAAAGTCCTTCCTAGCAATCAAAATAAGTTCCTTCTTGAAAATCTCGTTACTATTTTTCTCAATTGATCCACCTAGGATAACATTTATATTAGGTAGAGTGTTCAATTTAGTTATTGAAGTTGCCTGGTTTAAAAAATTAAAAAAGAACCACTCAACTTTAAATGGATTATTTTGACTACTTAACTTTGCAAATTTGAAAATTTAGTCACTTAACGTTGTGAGATTTGATAATTTTTTCATTTATCTTTGTAAATTTTTGAAAAGATTTAATTTTGTAGTGGTTAAATCCACGAGACCTCCTAGTACCAAATATTGCTACTTACCATTAAATTAGTCAGACTCGACTGATTATATCCATGTATCTCATGTACTGTCATAATTAAAAAATTGTATTATGAATTAAATTCTCGTGAATATTGGGATTTTAATTCATCCACAACATTAAAAAATAATAGCACTATAATAATATATTTCACTTGTTCCCAAAATGAATGTTTTATTTTAATTTAATTAAATAAATATGGAGTGTGTTTTACTTTTCTTGAGTTTACTATTTTATCCTTTCTCATTATTATAAATAATAATGTGACATTTACCCCTCCCTCGATGAGCAATCGTGATACCCTATCTATCCTCATCATGTCTCGAACTCGAGACTTTTTTATCCCAAGTATTGCATGATTCTTATCATTAAGTTAGTAAAACTTGAGACTTAGACATTTAGATTCATATGTAGTTATAAATTTTTAAATTAAAAGGGTGGTTAAAAAATAATTTTATATAGACTATTAATCTTAAAAAATGAAAGATACAATTTCAAGAATTTTAAAATATAAATTAAAAACATTTTAATCCGAACGAAAAAATAAGTTATTATGACTAAATTAGAATCTCAATATAATCGTAAGCCTGACATAGTTTTCTTTTCTAGTACCTCTATGGCACAATACTTTTCATAGTTAATACATTATCCACAATCTCAATGCTCATTTATCCAACATTACTAAGCCTCTCTAGTTGTAGTTCAGTAATTAACTTGATAAGTATTGATATAATGTCAGTCTTGCCTCAATAAATAAGATGCAAGTTTAATTCTGATCAATTTTACTTCTAACTTATAATATGTAGTGGTTAAATGACAAGTTCTTTTGAGTTTCATTGAATTATATTTCTCAATTTGCAATCTATACGTAACTTAGAAATAGAAATCTATGGGACCTCATTCGATTGGGTTCATCATTTATCCAAACATGAAACCCCAAAAACCAAAAAAAAAAAGAGAAAAAGAAAATTATGAGAGCGGTAATGATGCGAGTGTTTCATCACATGACATCTGCAAAATGGCGAAGGAAGCAAGTGAAGAATAAGAAGAGCAGCTTCCAAGGCAGCTCCGCCACAAATTCTGCTGCGCGTTTTCTTTCCATTCCCAAAAGTCAACACTTGAAAATATTTCTTTTTTTTTTTTCTGTTGGACCAACACTTTCTTAATTTATATTTCCCTCTCGAGATACTTCTAGTGCAATCCCAGTCTCATGTAAAAAGTGGGCCCCACTTTTGCCAATGTCATTTTTAGTTTAATTGCTTGCAAATATTTATTTAATCATTTTTCTTCTGTTGCGTATTAATTAATTTTCTAGTGTTTGTTTGGGTTTGCCAAATCTGTTTCTTCTCATGTTGTGAACCTTATTCCCTTTCCAACAAATTATCTCTAAAACTTTTTTTTTATCGAGACTCATCAAATAAGAATTCCATACGCTCTCACTTTTATTCAAACGTAGAGATCTCTTTAAAATTGTTGAAAATTATGATTCACAAAAATATAAATATATATAAATTCAAAAAAATATATTGGAAAATGATAGCAACAGGAAGTTTCTTATCAAATACTACGACATTGAATTTTAAATTTTTAGTCTACTATTGGGGAAAAAAATTTCAAGAAATATTTTTTTAAAAAAATTTTTATTTTTTTTTCTGAGAAAATATTTTTCTAGCATGGGTTTGGCGGATGTGCCAAAGAAACTATTTTCAGATACACTTCTTAATAACGGGTGTACACACAAATAGTACTATTTTTGTATTACCATATTGGTCCGAATATTGATAATTATAGAAATCTTATAATGACTTTACAAATAAAAAGTAGACTTTATTTGATACCCGAATTAAGAGATCTAACTGAATTTTTTTCATTTATAAATTACTTTTTCTCGATTTTTTTGTTTTCTAAAATAATAGACATTTTACTTAAATTAAAAATCTCACTACTAATTATGATAATAATAATAATAATGAGAAGGTTAAAGTTTTGAATAAATTTTATGAAAATGAAATATAAAGAATATATATTTAATTTGAAAATTAGTAGTGGCACTTAGCATTCGCTGGGCAAAACGCGTAATTTTGCTTCTCGTTAGGGAGCAGAGGGAATCATTCCCAGTGTCTAAGTCTACGCTTTTGAAAAGCGAAGGGGATCGATCTGATGAGGAAAAAACGCGTGGCATTTCGTGTATCTTTAAAAGTAAAAGATTTTAAGTAATTTCGGGTGACCAAACAAAAACAATTTAATTTAAGATTTCCAGCACACCACATCATTGAATGACCGGAGTTACGGTGACTGACTGTGAGTCTTGTGACGATGTATCGTCATCATCCATCACCGGACAATAAGCTTGTGTTGTGTGTCCGTGTGGAGGAGTGTTTAATGTGACAAAAAACATTCTCTATTTTCCTTTTAATTTTGATTGTATTTCGAAAACTTCTAAAAAATAATTGAGCAAATTTCACGTGGTATTACATATGTACCATCAAAGGTTGTTTTCATCATCTTTATTTATATATATACAACAAAAAAAATAAACAAATAAAATGGAGAACTTAATTATTTGAATTTTTTTTTTAAGGTTTTTATCATTGAAAATTTATTATCCAAATTATTACAATGTTTTAATGAGAGTGTAATTTTAGAATTTTTTTTATACTATTATTACGATCAAAGGTGGATAAAAGAACATGACATTATAATACTAAATTTGTATTTTTTGGAAAAATTTTTATTTAAAGGATATTAGGAAGCTTTTCTATTGTAGAACCATATATCCCAGTGGTGGGTGGGTTGATTGGCGAGTTTAACATAATCCATAATTTTCTTGTGGTGGTTTTTAAAATTATTCCCATAGAGTTAATATATATTTTTATCTATCTTAGTAAATTATTTTTTTCCATAAAAGATGATAATAATGTTATTAAACAGCCTTGGTTGTAAATGTCTTTAACTATTAATATTAAACTAAAAGAATATAATTTTTTAAATTTACCTATAAAAATTATTAATACATCAATTCTTACACCACATATATGTGTTACTGATTAATATATTTATTAATTTAAATTTGGCAATTGGATATTTATCAATAATAATGTGTACATTTACCTATATAAGTAGGTTTATCATAAATTTAATTGGTGGTCATATAGAATATTGTCTCATAATCTCTTATAATTATAACCTATTTTTTTCAACCGTTCTCAACTTAAAAGAAATTTCAAAAGATATTTAGGGAGAATTGTCCATATGATGCCTAAACTCATACCTAGAGTCAATATTAGTATCCACTAGGATAAGAACCCGTGCAATGTGTAGAAAGTATTAATAGTTGTTATAATAATAATAATAAGTAATAAAAAAACATGTATTACTTGCAACCCATTCAAATTAAGATATAATATATTAATATAAATTTGTTATTGTTTTTTTCTTAAATTTTTTATATCAAGTACCTAAATAACTTAGGGACTTTAAATTGACATTCCGATATGTTTCCGACCTGCATAGCATATGTTGCTCACGTGAGTTGGCTTCTTGGAAGGCCTATGAAAATTTTCGGGTATTTAGTTCGCAGAAGATAAAAAAACAGCAGGTACCCACCATACCTTTGGGCTTAATTTTGAGTACTAATTTGACAATTCTTCTTACAAAAAGAATTACTCACATTACTAGTACATGCTATTTTGATATATATATATATATATATATATATATATATATATGTCGGAATGTCATAAAAAATATTAATTTTTAGGCCTATAAGTTGTTTAGATATTTTGTTCGCAAAAGATAAAAAATAATGGCTACTAATCATACCTTTAAGCTTAACTTTAAGTATCAATTTGACAATTAAAAGAACTATCGACATGATCAGTACATGTTATTTTGATTTAAAATATATATCGAAATGTAGTCAGAAGTATTAATTTGGAGGTCGATAAGTGTTGTGGACATCTAGTTGACAGAAATATAACAACATACACTAGAGTAAACTTCGAACATAAGTTGAGGTACTAAATCGGTCATTTTTCCAAATATTTATTATTAATATTATTTTTCAAAACTACCTTTGTTAATTTATACAATGACTGGTTGATACAAAATACTTACTCTGTCCGAAAATGAATTTTCCATATTTCATTTTTTGTTGTTTGGAATTAATGTCCCATTTCCTAAATTAGTAAAAATTTTGTTAAGAAAATTGATAATGCAATAGGTTAATGAAGCAAGTCAAACTTTTCTTTTTTCATTAAAATGCTTGCAAGTCAAACTGAAATATTCAATTTCGGACGGAGAGAGTAAGAAATTTACTATATTAGTAAAATGAAACAAGAAAATTTATTAGAGTTTTGGTTATCAAAGTTTTATTGATTAGAATAGTATATAGGCCATAATTCTATATGTTGATAACGTAAAATTTTACAAAGAAATCATTACAATATATAAAATGAAATATAATTAAAATGTTGTCAAATATATAAAATTCATTTTAATTATAATTTTTGTGAGTTAGAAATTAGAAATTCTTAATTGAGTTAACTACAATTTTATGCACTGTTTTTCGGATTGGACAGGTCAGACCTTGAATGGGTCATCAAACCAGTTCGAAAGAGGTTATTGAATTGTTTTCAACAAAACAGTTCTCTAAATGAAAAATTGGAATGAATCGACTGATTGAATCAGTGAATCGTTGAACCGACTACTCTAATGCTGAATCGGGTGATTTTTCAAAAAATTAAAAAAAAAGCAACCAAATTTGTCCAAATTTCAACCATATATATATATATATATATATATATATATATATATGTATATACACTTTAATATTAGATCATTCTTCAATCAATTATAAATTTTCTCATTTAATTTAAAATAAAAAATTTATTTGAAATATACTTCATTATTAAATAAATAAAATATCTTATAATCTTTAAGTTTTACCCATACTATAAATTATCATATTTAAATCTCTATAAAATGGACCTTATGATTATTAATCATAAAAAACTATTAATATCATAACTATAAATTTGATTTGAATATTATTGTAGTATGAAATCATTACATCTTATATTATTGATAAAAAAAATATTTATCAATAAGAAATATAATTTTTATTTTTTATTATAATATTACCGATTCAATTGCAATTGAACCTTTAAACCGAAAACCAGTAATTTTTTCGATTCAATATCTAATTTGATTTTTAGAACATTGATTTTACGATTGAATTCAACCTTTCTAGTCGGACCAACTGCTTTGGTACATACTTAAAATCTTGATATGATACAAATAACATACTCCCTCCTCCACTGAGTATAAGTTACCCGTCATTTTGTAAAAATTAAAGTAATCTTTTTTTTTTCTCATCCTAAAATACCCTCTCATCTCCTATTCAAAAATTTAAACACCATTTTACTATATATCATCTTGAGGAGTAATATATAAAAATACTTTCAAATATCTAATAATTAACAAATAACATTGATTTATAATTAGTAATAAAAAAAAAAGAGTTATATTTAATGACAAGTAAGTAGTCGTAGAAGTGTGGGAGAATTTGTGAAGGCGGCTATCTAAATTTTTTCTTAGATTACAATCCCATACAAAATTGTTGACTTTCCCTTTCATTGGGTCAGTTTTTTTTTTAAAAAAAATAACAAAAAAATACATATATTAGGTAACTTTGTATTTCACATCCACATGGATTAGTGTGGGAAATAATAAATCAATTTGGTTCATTAAATCTTGGTCAAGCAAAAATTATAAAAAGGGTTGGCGAAATTGCAATTGAATTTTGCCCTTTTTTACATTTTAATAAGTTTTAAAATGAGATAAAATTTAACATTTGGTGCCTAAAAATTAAAATTCAAAAATTAAATAAAATTTAATTCAGTTTTGTTATGGATAGTAGCAGTAACCAAAAAGTCAGTAGCGGAAAAGTACCTCTTTAACATTTGAGCAGAAAAAGATTGATAGATTCCTCAATCTAATATAAAAATACCAAATTAGCATTTTCCTAACCATTGAACAGAGACTTTCCGAGCTTCTTTTGCCATTAAACAAATGCAAAAACTAGAATTTAGAATTGAAGGAAAGATTAGGTCTATGGAAGAGATAAAGATGATTTCTTTAATTTAAGTCTAAATTAGTGGCCCTGTTCAAAAATTGAAAAAAAAAAAAATTAAAAGAAAAGTCTCCATCTTAATTCTTCTTCCTCATGGAATATGCATTTTTTTTTCCTCCAAAGATCTCATATTATACAATTATATGTCACATTTTATTATATTAGTATAAATTTAACATGTATTCTTAAGAGATGAAGTTTCTTTCAGATTTAGTTCAGTTTATCTTCGTAAATTTTAATATTAAAATATATTAAAAGACATAATAATTAAAAATTATTAATAAGATTTTTATTAATATAAGAAGTAAGTGGCACACAGACGACGTGTAAGGGGAGAATCCGAACCCCTTTTTTACCATTTCTTGTATTCACATTATCCATTTTCAAACATTATTGTTGGAGATTTTATCATGTGAAAATTCTCTTCTCTCAAACAAATGCTGAAAAAGGACAAGAACCACGAGGCTTCCTCAGCAAGTGCCTTGCAGCTTACGGATCTTTCTGTCCTTACTCTCTATATACCATCGCCTCGTTGCCTTTGTTCTACTTTCTCAATGCTTTCTTCTGTGAATTTTCCCTCTCTCTCTGCAGATACACAATAAAAGTTGCCTTTCAGAGCTTTATTTCTCAGTTTTAGCTTCTGCTGCGATAAGGGGGTTTTTCAGTTTATTTGAGGAATTGACTATTACTTAGATCAAGAACTGTTGCTGCAGAGAAGAAAAAATTATAATAAACATATGGAATCAGGATCCACCTCTGCTGTGGTGTTGAATGGAGAAGATGACCTGATGGATTTACCTCCAGGTTTCAGATTTCATCCCACTGATGAGGAAATCATAACTCACTATCTTACAGAAAAGGTGGTCAACACAGGATTCTCTGCAAAAGCTATTGGAGAAGTTGATATGAATAAGTGTGAACCATGGGATTTACCAAGTAATTTAAGCTTCTTCTTCTTCTGTCTTTTCTTTTATTTATTTATTTATTTTTGGGTTTCTATGAACAAATTATTAACTTCTTGATTGACTATTTGTTGTGGGAATTAATTGAATTTTAATAATTTTTTGATAATTTGTTGTGGGTTGGTTTGCAGAGAGAGCAAAGATGGGAGAAAAAGAATGGTTCTTCTTTTGCCAGAGAGACAGGAAGTATCCGACAGGGATGAGAACAAATAGAGCAACGGAATCTGGATATTGGAAGGCAACTGGAAAAGATAAGGAAATCTTCAAAGGGAAAAATTGTCTTGTGGGGATGAAGAAAACTCTTGTTTTCTACAGAGGAAGAGCTCCCAAAGGTGAAAAAACTAATTGGGTCATGCATGAATACAGACTTGAAGGCAGATTTTCTTATTACAACTTTCCCAAAGGTGCAAAGGTAGTTTTCTTTGCCTTTGCTTTATCTTAAAAAGATCAGACCTTTTCATTTCTTTACCTTAATGTTCTTGGAAAGTGTCTAATTATGATTTCGACCTTTTTCAAATTTGGTAATTAATTAATATTATTATTACAGCAGGATGAATGGGTTGTGTGCAGAGTTTTCCACAAAAATGCTGCTTCTGGAATCAGAAGATTAGATCTTCTTCCTAGGACTGATTCGTTTCTTGATCATATTCTTGATAGTCCTTCATTGCCGCCATTGATGGATCTTCCTACCTCAAGTACCGATAGACCAGCTGGTTCAACAGAGGAAGAGGAATTCAGAGGAGCTTCTGCTTCTGCTTCTTCCGCACAATCAGTGGAGGGAAAAGGAAGCAACAACAACAACAATAATAATAGTATTAATTATTTCCCCACAAGCTTGATGAATTCTTCGAAGTTACAACAAATACAAGAAGAAAGCAACTTCCTCTTGCCGAGTTTCAACGCCGCTTTCAAGAATTCCTACCAAGACAGTTCTTGTCACAATCCATTGCCAAACTCCACGGATTCACAAATTCCTAATCCAAACTTCTTCGGCAATAATAGTAATAATTATTATCATCATCCGGGCGGCTCATCAGGATTCATCAAACCATTTGATCAATGTCGTCAGCACTGCAAAGTGGAGCAATTCTCATCAAACAACTCTATGGTTAGCCCATCACAAGAAACTGCTCTCAGTAATGATGTCAACCCAGAAATATCATCGGTGATCAAGGCAGAAGAATTCAGAATAAACAATAACAGACCATTTGTGGATCTTGAAGGGACTTTCTCTGTTAACCATAATATCTCTGATTTAGATTCCTTCTGGGACTACTGATCGAGCACTGGTCTTTCATCAACAAGGTTTTTCCTTTGCCTCTACCGGGTAGTTTAATTAATTAATTAATTGATTGATTAGTCTAGAGAAGGAATTGGTTCGTGATTTATGTTTGAAATTGACACTGTACAGATTGGTGTTTTTTAGAAATCTTTCAGGCTGCATTTTTAACCGTGATAGATATATAACTTCATCAGTCATTTCGATCCCTTCTGTACATTAACGCCCATTGATGGTTTTTTGTAATTGAACTTCTCTCTCTCTCTCTCTCTATATATATATATATATATATATATATATATATATGCATATCATGTGATCTGCTGGTCTTGATGATCGTAATATGTAAATTATTAATCAATTGATTTCTTAATTAGTGAAGTATTTTTGTACCTGCAATACTTTTGTAACTCTTCTCGAGGAATTATTCCTTGGACCTGTACATTTCATGTTTCAACAAGCTTGAATTCTAAGATTGACAGTTGCCATGCCTACCCATGTTCATATATTTATTTTTCCTAAATAAAATAAAGGAAATGGGCAGGAGTTCTGAGATTTTAACCTTTGTAATTCAAAAACAATGGCAAATGTAAAATTCTTAAGTTCAAAGTAATTTACATGTTATAAAATTATAATTTCTTCATAAAAATTTAAAAAGATATTAATGTGAAAGATAAGGTAATTGAATCTCATGAGAATAGTTTTCATTAACTTAATCGAAGTTTATTACGTATTCTCTTTTTAAATTAGATTAGATTGCAAGAGATGGAAATCTTATTACAAAACTCAATGCATATTAATGTACAAGTCCAACTCCAAATGTCTATTCGAACTTAAACCAATTACGAGATGGATTAGCATGCTCATCTCGCCGTTTCCTTATAAGCGAATCTTATTTCTTCTTCTTTTTTTCCGGTGACAAGTAAAGCAGAGAGGATATATAGTAATTTTATTTTTGTATTAATATTCTTTTAAGTAATACTAACATTTAAAATAAAATAAAGGGAGTAATAATTCTATAATATACATATAATAATTAATGAACATTAAATTTATTTTTTCAAAAATTTATGTGGTACTCAATATAACTTTTATTGAAATTGAACAATTACTTCTGCTATATTATTATTTTTAGTGAATTCTTCCATGCATCCAAAATTCTCTTAACCGCTAAATGCATATGGGATTCGAGTTATTGCATTCAATAAGTACTTAGCAAATTGTCAATGAAGGACACCTCAGTGGGTGGAACACCGTCCATAGATTTCGAGTTCAAATCCCATCAATACTTTCCATAGATTTCGAGTTCAAATCCCATCAATACTTTCTTGGATGAGTGAAATGTCGAGATGTGTGCAAACTGACTCGAACACGACTAAAAAAAAACGAACTCAGCACATTGATTATTATTGTGATAAATCCCGAGTTTATTACCTTAAATCGAATTATTTCATTACTTTCTCACATGGGTTTATGTTTTAAGAATTTTGAGTTCAATAATGGAAATTGAAGTTTGGTATTGTTCAACTCTACACCTAATATCATAGGAGGAAAACTTTTAATTCAAAATATTATCCATTAAAATAAAAGCAAGGTTGCAAGTTTTCTACCACTCGAATCCCGACCTCGCTAAGGTTTTTAGTTTTTCTTAACTCTAATTTATAAAAAAGTATTCTTCCCCATAAAAATAAAATTCCTATTTTATTAAAATAAATAGATTTTAAATGAAGGTGCGTGCGTGAATCTTGTTAAAAATGGAATTGAACTTAACTCAACCTCACAAATTAGTTTAAGGGGGAAGAATTGTTCGATTCCATTAGTACTACAATTTGCCCATATAAATAGTTGATGCAGGATTATCAACAAGTTTGGCCTGATACTGCTTATAAAATAAATAAATAAAATCAATCAAACTTTCTAATTTTTTCAAAAAAAAAAAAGAAACTTTAGTCCATTCATTTTTGTACAAATAATAATTTTTAATTTTCTTTTATAAAAATAAAAAAATAATTGAAAACTTTTACAAAATTAAGCTCTTGTCATACAAGTTTTGATGGTTTGCGAATTTGATATATATCAAATTGCAATTGTATCAGTGTAGTTTTATTGGATTTGTTCGACCCTAATTGGAGCCGATCCCAAACTCAAAGTTGATCTTGAATTGAGCCCAAGTCTTCAAAATATATATTCATTTACCAATTTCCTCAACTTATTTGGACGGCAATATTTCTATTTCAAATTGTGAAAGTATTTTAATTAATGTAGTCCATGGATGGATATGTCAATGTAAATCCTTAAATCATTGAGTTAGTGGATTAATTTCTTAATTTGAGAGATTGTAAGTAAAACTTCAAATTAAAAATTTAACATTTTAAAATACAAATAAGAGCATTAATTTGGCTTCGGATTTTCTAGTACTTATTCTACACCATATTCTATATCACTAATGATAAACATCTACATATATTTTACTAATAAAATCCTAAAAAACTATATTAAATGCTAAGGGTACTTTATCTAAATTGAATAATATATATTATTTTATTGGGTGGTGTAGAAGATGATGTGAAAAAGGGTATCAGAATATCCGGAGTCCACTTATTTAAATAGAAATGCCAAGATTTCAACAAAGACTATTACTGCCTCCATTCAATTAATGAATTAATCAATTTTAGATTAACTTTAACAAAAATATCCTTGTAATAAATTAATCAAAATTATGCTCTATCATCCCTCCTCTCACTTCATTTGTTAAGTTAAGCACTCCCATAATTAGTACTTCCTCTATTCCACAATATTTGTCAATAAAGATTATTTCGTCCAAATTAAGGTGATCATAACATTATATCTTTGGAACCAATTTATCTTTTATTATTGTCCTTAAATTTTTTATCATCTCATGTCTACTCTTTCCTCCTTTCTTGATTATAAGTTGAATTTGTGTTAATAAGACAGGTGGGTTTTAAATATGGAGAAGTGAAGTGATAAAATGTTATTGGAAAAAGCTGGAATAGAGTTTTATTATTCATATGGTAAAATGAAGAATTCACTTACACTTTTTACCTGGAAATGTGTAAGTGACAAATATTTTAGAACAAAATACTCACTTCTTACGTGACAAACATTGTGGAACAGGGAGAGTAAGTTGTTGGAATTTACAAAAAAGTATATTAAGAAAAAGATAAAATATAATGTCGTGAAAATTGAGAGTGATAGATAATTTGTTAAAACGAGTTTGACTTGATCTTTTCGCATTCTCTAATCTTGATGAATTGTAATTCCTAATTGAACAATCAAAGTGCGTGCAAACTAACTCACACACATTTGATACATTTTTTTTTCCTTTCTAACTTTTAAGAAAACTAGATTTTGAAGTGACAAGATGAAAAGGAATGAAGCGAGTAATTGATTCAGAATGATACTCTCTCCATCCCAAATTATTTGTCCACTTCAAAAAAGGATTTTCTCCCAAAATGATTGTCTACTCTAACTTTTAAAAGAATTTTTAATGAATTTTTCAAATTTTACTCATATTAATTTGCGGAAAAATTTCCAATTTTACTCCACTACCTTACTCTAATTAATTACCAAAACCTTTTACATATTCTAAACAAATCTCTCAATGATTTAGAAAGATATTCCAATGGAATTATTCTAAAATTATACCCATTAATTATTTATCTTGGACTTTTTAAAATGTCCAAAGTGAACAAATAGGATAGGATGAAGCTGGGAGAGTGTTATTATACTAATGATGGTTATTCTTCTGACAAACGAAACATAACTTAACTGATTCTTAAATTTGCCTTGAATGAATAATAATAATAATAATTTATATTAGGTTGTGTTTCAGATTAAGGGGGGTTGAGGTGTTCTCCATTAATGCTATAAGGAATATTCTCTGTTGTTCCTTGTTTGGATGAATTCATAGGTCACACGTTTTCCCCTTTGCTTCTTGTGTTATGTGCACGGCTTAACTTAATACTTAATCCTTAATAGTATACTGCAGTATTTTCAATTCCGGAAATTGTGCTGTGTCTTTTTTATTTTCTTGTTTTTACAATTTTGGCCAAAATCTTTTGGAATTATATAGTTTCCCTTGAAAATGATCTTCTCATTCTTCATTTGTACGGGTTCGGATATTTTGTTATACATTTCTTATTATATTAATAAAATATTAATAAAAATCTGATTCATAATCTTCAATTATCATCTTTTTAATATATTTTATATATTAAAACCTTAAAAGATAAATTAAACTTTAAACGGGACACATGTCAAATTTCAAGTGATGTAACAGGAGTGATGCACCCTTGTGTAATAAGAGATCTCTAACCTATATATATATATATAGAGTAAAATGTTGATTTTTCATTTAATTTCAACAAAAAGTTACAAGTTGTTTTTCTTCTTCTTCTTTATATGTCCGTAATTATTTTTCTATCATTTTCTTTTGATTCTTTAAGATTATTTGGTCTAATATTACCCTTGTGGCAATTCTCTCTAAATCTTTTCTTCATTTCTAAATTTAGGTAATTAGGAGAAAAAAAATATTTCTATACACCTAGAAAAACAAATAGGGGATTTTTTTCCTTCTTGCAAAATTTCAATATTATAAGATAATATCATAAAAAACAACAATTTAAGGGAGAAAAAAATTTTTAAAAATTTAATATGTGTAAAAAATTTACAAGTACTTGCAGAAAAGGACAAAGGGAGTATCCCAATATTTTGTGGCTAGTCCTTGGATCATAGATGTAAATTTCTTAACTTGATAAGACTGTATTTAATTGTCTATTCGAGGATATTTTAGTAGGCAGAGTGATAAGCGTTCAGACCAAGGTCTCAAGTTTGAATCCTATCAACACTCTCTTGGATAAATGAAATATTAAGGTACTTGCGAACTGACCTGACTACATGGTAAAAAAAAAGGATTATTTAATTTTTTTGAAAGATATTAATAGAGGTTTAATTTTAGATTTTTTTTTAAAAATAGAAATAAATACAAGTATTCAATTTTAAAGAGGGGGGGGGGGGGGGGGGGGTGTTTCAAATTAAAATTATTAATGAATACAAAAGGAACTGATTTTGAGGAATCTTTGTGCAAAATGTATAGAGTAGAGAGTAGAGAGAAAGCATATACGAAGTTTTAATGTGTGGGTTAGGAAAAAGAGTTGAAACCGGTTATTAAAAGAGAAGAAACGTTCGTGACTTTATGTCATTTGCTTTGGCCGTTAGGTAACTTTCGATTCAATGCAAAGCTTGCATATGGTCTCATTCATGCTTGTAGAAATGGCAATAATCTAATTGTGTCATCCATTTCAAGATAATGTATTATTATTATTATATATATATATATATATATATATATATATATTCCTCTCCCCCCCTGTAACAAGATGATTTTTCAATTAAAAGAAAACCAAGATGTACATATTATAAGAGAAATTAAGTTATAATTAATATTAAGCCAATGATCTTTGATTGATAGTTGAAATAAATCAAGTCTAACCAATGAAACTACAATACTTGCTAATTTTACTTATTAAAAATATATATAATGTACAAGTGTATATTAAAAAGATAAAATCAGTATAGCTTCTTTAATCTCCACATCTATATACATCTCACAATTAATATGTTTCCATGTAATATAATAAGAAGTAAACAAGGGATGATGAGCTAATCCCAAATTTTATATGCAATAGATTGGTAAAATGATTTTTTCGTTTTTTTTTTTTTATTCCAGCCCATCAAAAACTGTCCCTGATTTGTTGCATGAAAACAGGGGCCAGCAGCACCGCAGAGAGAGAGATGGATGGCTGTCGTGGTGTAATTTGAAACGTGAAAAACGCATCCACACGTTTTTTCAAAATCCGGCGCTTCCATATCCTTCCTTGTCGTTCGTCATCTATTTTTCTCGACAGGTTTACAGGCACCGGCAGGCCCATCACCGGGTGTCCAATTCTCCGCCCCTTAATTTTTTTCTTCTTCTTCATCATCATCACTTTTTAATTTCTCCTCTGCCTTCAAAATTTGATGTACATTCTTTGTCAATCTTTTTTATGATATTAATTAATACAAGAAGGAATTAAAATAATAAAATTATATAAAATAAATTAAATTACAAATTTTTCAGTTTTTAATTAAATTCCCGATCAGTATTGTGTAATGTTGACCACCACAACCATGTATATTTTGGTAACTTTGGATGCAAACCTTTAATCTGTAGACTTTAAAAGGATAAAGATGTCTTTTAAATCGTGTATCACACTGATATAAACTTATAAAACCAACACATGCCGTCCGCTCCCTGTTATTATTATTATGGTTACGGGTGCAGTACCCGATCATCATCGCACATATAATATTATTACACTTCAATTTAAAAATATGTAGATTTGATGTAAAGAAAATTTTATAATTAAATATGATAAATTTTGAAATACTATATTTTTAGTTTCTTCTACAATATTATCTTCTGAATTAGATATTGTAAATTTTATATCTTTACTATCTGTAACTTAAGATATAGCAACGTAAAGTTGGTCGTGTGTGAAGACAAGTATTTTTAAGAAAATACCAATGCTAGAAAATGATTGACCTTGACTCTTATTAATTGTCGTCATCAATGGAAATCGATGTCAATGGGATTTAAACAACAACATTGGATCCGAGGGTGTCAATGTCATTTTTGGAACAAATACTTTTTCAACAGTATTGTTTCAAAAAATTTAACTTTGCTTCAAGAACTCGCTTTCCAAGTTTTGTCAAAACTAATCTTACCCCATTAAACAATCCTGAGGCTGAATCAATGTTTATCAAATAGGCTTATATACTTCCTCGCTCTAATCTACTTTAAAAAGAAAAAATTATCTTAAAATATTTGTCCATTTAAGAAGATATTTAATGTAATTTTAATATTTCACTCTTTTAAAGTTTTCAGAAAAATAAAAAAGAAAATCATTACTACTTATAAAACCTATTCTCCTAATAATTAAGGATATTCAAGTTAAATTATCTAAAAACTATTACCTAATAATTATATAAGTGAATCTATAAATTGGGATAGAGAAAATATATATTTTTCATACATAAATAGAAATGGATGAATTTTTAAATTAAGAAAAAAAAAGTAGAATAGAGATACGTACTTTAGAATAATAACACATTATTTTTTGACATTATCAAAGATACGTAAATTTCAAACTTTCACCCTACATATGAGTGGACAAATTATTAAATGTATAATAATAATCCTTGTCTCTTAATAGTTGCAAAACAATAATATAAATATATATATTATTGAAATATATTTTACATGTAAGAGAGTATTAAATAGAAGATAAAAAGGAAATAAACATGATAAAGATTCATTGATAATTGTAAAACAACATATATTATGAAAAAAAAAATTGACGATTAATGACTTATAATGAAAGGGTAGAGAGATTATCAAGTAAATAAATTTTTTTTTTTTTTTTAAAAAAAGATTTACATATTTTATTGATGAAGGTTTGATTAAAAAAAAACTACATATCTATTATAACAAAATTTATTGAAACTTAAATATTTACCTTTTCAAATTATTTTCTCTATCTCTCCATGTGGAGAAAGGCATATTTATAAAATATAAGCATATAAAAACAGAATATTAATAAACAATCAATTATAAGAAAATATGTTTTAAAAGATAGATAAAAAGTATATGCGGCATTCCTTCCGTTATTAAATATATCGCCCCGAAGGCCTAAGTTAATATTTATGTTTATTAAATTTAACCAAAGCCCAATTACAGGCCCATTTTGAAATTTTGGATTGGGCTTCTTGATTTTTTGGTTGAGACTTCATCTTGGTTCTGCGAGGTGGGATAATGGGATTTTGAATCTCGTTTCATCTAATGGAGTACTAGGTGGACATCCCTGCAAAGAGGCCCGTTATTGTTTTTTTTTTTTTTTTTTGTATTAAAAAAAAAATGTATCTATTGTTATAAAACTTTTTAGTAAAACTTAAATATTTATTTCGTCAAATTATATTCTTTCTCTTGCTATTAAAAACTGAAAATGGAATTTCCAGATTTAATTTGTCCTCCCTAAAAGTAATACATTTAATTTAATTATATTCTAAATGTAATACATTTTGGAAAAAAAATCATTACCTATTTAATTTAAACATTATCCAAATTCTATTTAAAACTCTTATTTGATATCTAATTTTTATACTAAAATTTACCTCTTGTACATGATAATAAGTAATTATATCATCATTATAATTAAAATATTATTTCACATTTAAAGATGATCTAGGGGTATTAATATATTAACAAAATTAGCAATGGTTGCTCGAAGTAAAAAGATATATGTATGACAGGTAATAATTTCCATTTTTGTTTTTTTATTTTTTATTTTTTTGTTTTCAAACAATGCTTTACATTTTAAAAATCAATATTTTATTCTTAGGTATATATTCTCAAATTTTTCTCTAGAAAGTTCATAAAAGGAAATTCATTCCGTTAACCAAATATCAGAGGTTTGAACTCTGTAAAACATTTTAGGTATTTGGCAGAGGTAATGAACCCCTGTAATTTATTTGGGTCTTCTGGGGATTTAAAACCTCCCCAAAACGAATTAGAACTACCTCAAACAAATGCAATAATGGGAAGGTTATCAACTGTTGCAATTTCCAATCAAAACCATTGCCGAAGAGACGTTTGCTCAATTAATGATGATATTAGGGTTTGAATCTAATTAATTTGGGTAATTTTGAAGAATCTTTTCTCAAAGGATATTTTGTGATTTAAATCATCTTGTCAAAATTGTTAAAATTATTTTTCGTGAAGAATTTTTTTTCACTCTTTTGGCAAACAAGATGATTGTTGGGGCCGATGGAAAAATAAATTATTTGCTAGCAGTGTTTTTTTTTTTTTGCGATTTCCAAAACAGTCAAAAAATACAAAATGGATGACCAATCCACACCACTTCCTAAAACTCTTGTATGTGAATTTATTTTTTATATAAATCCATGAATGTATTATTATTTCTTAAGATCAAGTAAATAATCATTGGTTTGTTATTAAATTGACTTTACTTTGATTAATTCAATTATTAATATAAATTATATTTATTATTTATTAAATAGTTAAATTAAAATTTGAATATATAAAAACTATACATTAAAATTTTTTAAAAATAAGAAATTTGCTCAAAGGTGCCAAAAATACTGAAAAATTGCCAAAAAAATCCTTCCTGGCAATCAAAATAAGCTCCTTCTTGAAAATCTTGTTACTATTTTTCTCAATTAATCCACCTAGGATAACATTTTTTTCTTTTTATTTATTTCAACGATGTCCGGATCAATTTTCACGTACATCGACATTCCACTTATTCAGGAAGGTGTTGATGGGATTCGAACTCGAGACCTATGGTCTGCGAGCTCGTCACTCCATCCACTGGGATGTCTATAAAGAGACAGGATAACATTTATTTAGGTAGAGTGTTCAATTCAGTTATTGAAGTTGCCTGGTTTTTTTATTTAAAAAAAAAAAAAAAACCACTCAACTTTAAACGGATCATTTTGACTACTTCACTTTACAAATTTGAAAATTTAGTCATTTAACTTTATGAGATTTGATAATTTATTTATTTATCTTTGTGAATTTTTGAAAAGATTTAATTTTATAGTGGTTAAATCATTAAATCCACAAGACCTCCTAGTACCAAATATTACTGTTTACCACTAAATTAGTCAAACTTTACTGGTTATGTCCATTTATGCCATGTAATATCAATATTTAGAAAATTGTATTATGAATTAAAATCTCGTCACTATTGGGATTTTAATTCATCCACAACATTGAAAAATAACAGCGCTATAATAATATATTTCACTTGTTACCGAATGGAATGTTTTATTTTAATTTAATTAAATAAATATGGAGTGTGTTTTACCTTTCTTGAGTTTACTATTTTATCCTTTCTCATTATTATAAATAGTAACGTGACATTTAGGTTTTTTTTTTTTTACACCCATCACTCCCCTAACTTTTCTTATACCCCTCCTCGATGAGCAATCGTGACACCCCATCTATCCTCATCACATCTCAAACTCCAGACTTTTTTATTCCAAGTGTTATGTAATGCTTATCATAAATTAGTAAAACTTGAGACAACATTTAGGTCTGTACGTAGTTATAAATCTCTAAATTAAAGGGGTTAAAAAAGAATTTTATATTGACTATTAATCTTAAAAAATGAAATATGCAATTTCAAGAATTTTAAAATATAAATTAAAAACAATTTAAATCCAAACGAAAAAAAAAAAAGGTTATTATGACTAAATTAGAATCACAATATCATCGTAAGCCTAATATAGTTTCATTTTCTAGTACCTCTATAGCACGATACTTTTCATAGTTAATGCATTATCCACAATCTCAATGCTCATTTATCCAACATTATACTTTAGTAGTTAACTTGATAAGTATTGATATAGTATCGGTTTTACCTCAATAAATAAAATGTGAGTTCGATTTCTGTCAGTCTTGCCCCTAACTCATAACATATAGTGGTTAAATGAAAAGCTCTTTTGAGTCTCATAAAGGTATATTCCTCAATTTACAAACTCCATAAAACATTTTAGGTTGTGGGTTTAACAACCCTGCAATTTTATAATTTGGCAGAGGTTATGAACCCCTGTAATTCATTTGGGTCTTCTGGGGATTTAAAACCTCCCCAAAACGAATTAGAACTACCTCAAACAAATGCAATAATGGGAAGGT
>JAOXNR010000032.1:14310062-14321122 GCA_028571225.1 Parsonsia alboflavescens | reverse complement strand
TTTAATTAAGTAAATAAGTTTTTATATATGTGAATTCAATGTTAGTGGTGTAAAATTCTTATGAAGATATTTTTTAAAAGTTATTTATTAAGAATGTATTTATTTTAAGAAATTAAACATTAACTAGGTAAACTACTTAAACTATAATAAAATATAGATTTTAAAAAAGGAAAAATAATTCATTTATACGAATCCTGACTTAAAAAACATATTTTGCCACACTTGGTTTCTATTTCCATAAAAGGCTCTCAAGTATGCTATAAAAGATGCCTTACTTGATGGTAAGCACCATCAATGCCAATGAGCCCAATTATGAGATCTAGAACTTTAAGGATGAAGAGATCATATATGGCATATGTACAAAACAAGAAAGAACTAGTTGATTTCAATGCCCTTTTTGAGAGGAATTCATGAAATATGAAGACCAACAAAGAAGATGCTACAACATATACATGATTCAAGGCCTTAAGAACATTGGTGGGAAGAGCCCAATTGAAGAACAAGATATTAGGAACCTTGTAAATCATGTTGGAAGAGCTTACAAGGGGTTTTGGTTCAATGGTTCAGGATTGGCACGAAGCTGGCTCCACAGTGCACCAGATGGCTTGATGGTGAACTATAGTAACCCACCCAACGTCAAATGCCCCCAGCCGGACACCTCGACCAATTTTTCTAGAAATATGCCAGCTCTACTTTCGGCCCCCTGCTCTGCACCTCAAATACGACCTTTTTTCGAGTTTTGTTTTGTCTCGATTTCTTTTGGTGATTTGAATTGATTAATGAGGATTTTATGGTCCTTTGACCAATTTTAATTCTTATTCTACAGCTTCTTAAATGGATGAGTATAAATAGGCTCTTATTTATAATTTGAACAGCTTTCTTACAAACAACTAAACACTTTGAGTGAATGAATTTCCAAGATCAATCTTAGTCTTTTATGTGTGTTCTTATGAGCTTTTCTTAGGGTTCTTAGGTGAGTACACTTAAGGCAATCAATTACATTAGGTTACGGTATTCATTAGTCTACCAAATCAGGAGATTGGTTGTTGTTGATTTCCAACAAAAGTTAATCTAATTAGCCTTAAACTTTATGATGAATCCTACTAATTTCATTGACGAGTTTTGAAGAACATGAAAAAATAGAGAAAAAAAAACTTCAAGATCACATTAGTTGGGTTCTTCATTATAACAGGTCTTTTGTAAGTTCCAACCTGTGTATTCCACAAGTCGAGTTACATGAAGTCGTAAGTAGAAGAAAGTTCTTCCAGGTACCACTAGATGTTGGAAAATGTCCTAAGAAAACTATCCTTTGAATAAGCTAAATATAACCCCTACTAGCAATTCTTTTCTTGGAGTGGGCCAAAGTTATTCTTAATTTGAACATTGCCCTATGGAGCTCTAAGCAAACGGGGATGTCATAGAGATGGAAAAAGAATAATGAAGGCATTGATCATTCTAACGGAATAGGATACAAATTGGGCGACAAAAGTCTACCAAAACTCAACTATGTCTAGGAAAAGTGCGTGTAATATGAGAGAAAGAATTCCAACCCTATCAACCTCATATGAAACTAAATATCCCTCTGTGGGGTAAGCAAGAGGGTCTCTAGGATTGGAAAGGACTAAATCATTGTTTCCAAGTCTAAAGATTTTGTGAAGTTCTTTTAAGGAAACTTTAGTGACTATCAAAGACAGAGTAAAAACTTCTAAGTCTCCATGTTCATATCTATCCGGTTTTGCTAAGGTGCTTTCCAATCGTTATCGTAACGGAATTATTGCTACAGTGCTCATGCAACCAACCAAGCGGAGCAACAATTCTGTTACGGTAACTGTTGGAGCGCGCATTAAGGCACGCTCCGAAGCCCACCTTAGCAAATCCGCATATCTATCACTATTTATCTCAAGAGCCTGAAGGGTATGAGGGGGGATCATAAAAGACCTTGTTATCAGGGATAAAATAAAAGATTCTAGAAGAAATCATCTTTCAAAATGTAAAGAAAAGAACTCATTGGTTTTGTAAGATGAAAAACTCATGAAATTGGTGTTGGGAAAGAGGAATTTGGTGTAGATACCCTCGTAATCTAGAAATTTGCAGGCAAGGCCCAAAAAAGATGAAGGGTAAAGTTCAATAGAGAAAAAAAATGGAAAATAGGGTTAAACCATAGCCTTATATGTAGGCTAGGTAAAACCTTTTGTTGAAAAGAGGGGTTTTTTCCCCCTTTCAAATTGATACTTTGTAATGATTGGGTTCATCAGAAGATGTAACTACTGAGTGAAAAGTTTTATATTTAAGTGTTAATAATTTCCAAGGAAGTTGTAGAGCCTAAAAGGAGGCAACGATGAGGTCAATGAGTTATGAACTGAGATTCTAACCTAAGGATCATTATTATTATTATCAAATCCAAATCCGAGTAGGCCCAAATAAGGGCCCGGGAAGATTTGAGACCAAGAGGAGAAGGTGGACTCTGCAAGGCCTAACAAGACTTTGAAGTTAAACCATAAAAGGTCGATTGAGATTGAGCAGGAGAATGAAAGGTCGAAGTATGATTCGAAATGCGTGCTAAAATCTATGCAAAATTAATGCAACTATTTTCTCTAGGAATTGAGGAGCTCCCAATAAAAACATGGAGATTTTTTGATAAGTCTCCTAATCATCTCCTAGGACCAAAGTCCTAAGCAAAGAAGAAGCCTAATTCCATGGGAAGAAACATGATTAAAACAAGAATAATCACACACCCGAAGAGAAATAGAACACATCTACTCTCTGAATACTCTTACTTTGGATCAAGAGAAAACTTAACTTAGGCATCAAAGCTATTCTTAAGACAATAGCCCACTTTAATCTGTTTGATTGTTTTTTTGTTAGTGCGTGGTGATCTTGTGGGGTGACTCGGAGATCAAATTGGACACCATCAATACCTTCTTTTATACAAATACTTTGAAATAAAATGCATTTTTTCCATAGGAAGTTTTTGAATTGATTTCAGCATAATTTTTAGTTTAAAAATTGAGGAAATTGCACTAGATGTCCATTTTGAAAGTGCCAAATAAAAAGTAGACAAAGTTTTAAGTTTGACAAAATATGTCCAATTTGACAAATTCAATTACCCATTACCCATCTTATCTTTATCTAACTCAAACCCTTCTTTTGCCATTTTTATTTTGAAACCAAACCCGCCGCTTCTCTTCTTCTCTGTAATATGCTCTAGCAACCTTGTCTCTTCTCCCTTTCGCAACTAAAAATGAATAGATTTTTTTGCTCAAATTTGTCCAAAAACATAATCATTGGAGCTAATATATCCCCGAAGAGAAGTTTTTTACAAAGAAAGTAAAAACTTTTGATTCATTTCTAGTCTCTCCTATCTTTTCAAGGTAAGTTTTTATCTAATCACATGTAAAAATGCCTGAAAGGTTTTCTTTTATGAACGAAAAATTAATAGGTATCATTAATATTTGTGTTTTGGTATGTTCATTAGTTTTTGCTATTTTCGTGGGCATATTTTTTTGAAAAAAAGCTTTTTCATAAAAGCTAAATGGGTTATTTTGAGTTTGGGTTGTTTATTTGTGGAATGAATTTTTATGTGTTATTTATAGTCTACTATGGTGATTCATGAAATGTTGACAACCTAGGTTAAGTGAGTTTGGAAGATGCATATGGACTGTTTACATTCATTATATGAATTGTTTAAGTGTGGAATGAACTTATCTGGGTTGTTCACAATTTTTAGAAATATGTATATAAACGGTATGTGTTCATTGTGAGTTGTTTACATATGGAATAAACTTGTCCTGACTATTTATTGTTTTTATATTATGTGATTTTGGAAGATGTATATGGACTGTTTATGTTCATTGTATGGGTTGTTTAAGTGTGGAATGAATTTATTTGGGTTGTTTATGGTTTTAGTATAATGGGGTGTTTTGATAGACATGTCCAAGACATTTCAAACTATAGCCAAACCGAAGGAATATTGCAGACAATGATCAACCCTCAACCAACATCATTGGCATCTCGAAAGTGCACTGAGATAAAAAAACGTGCTCAATATGTGAACAAGCTAGTCACACAGTAGGAAAAGAAGTAACAAGGAGATGTCCACAATCCAATGTCAAGTCGGATACAAATAGTGATAGGAATTGCAACAACCTATAAGTAGATATATATTAAGTTGTATGTATATGATTAGACAAATCTCAATTTTTTTTTATTGTCCTAGCATTCTTTTATATACTGATTGGATAAGTTTTTTTTTTTTTTATAATCGTTTTTGTTTAGATACAATGTAAATGATGTGACTATAATGATATACGCAAAATTGATATTCCAATATATCTGATGGGATTATTTTTGTTTGTTAGTATTCTATTGTTTTTTCATGTTAGTGTTTCAAAGCCACATGGGTTATTTTAAGGCCATATGAATTGGTTCAAAGCCATTGTATGGATTGTTCTAATCTTGTGTGATCTTCAATAATATGTTTGAGAGTCATATGGGTTGTTTATGGGACATTGCATGGGTTGTTCTAACCTTGTTGAATCTCTAAGAATATTTAAGTTGTTAATGTTGGTTTCACTACTACTCTACGGGGTGTTTGAGAGCTATATGAGTTGTTTCTTTAATGCTTCATATGTTGTTCTAACCTTGTGTAATCTCTAAAAATATGTAAGTTATTCATGCCAGTTCTACTATTGCTCTACGGGTTGTTTGAGAGCCATATGAGTTGTTTCTTAAACATTGCTTGGGTTGTTCTAACCTTGTGTAATTTCTAAAAATATATAAGTTGTTCATGAAGGGTCTACTATTATTTTATGGGTCGTTTGAGAGCCATATGAGTTATTTCATAACAATATGGATTGTTTCCTACCCTTGTGAGTTAGTTCATGAACGTTGTATGGATGGTTCCAGAGCTCTGCAGTATAAACAATACATGAACAACCCATCGCAAATAAAATATAAACAACCCATCACATATAAAATATAACATTCCAATAGAAGAACAACCTAGATACTATATAAATCATACCTAATAATTTTAAACAACAGATTCAATTAAAAAATTGAAGTTAAATGAACGGACAAATAGTACCGTAGATGAAATTTAACAATTTCGATTTAAAAAACACACTTTTTCGATCTCATAATTCAATGTAAAGAACTTCTTGAAAAAATCCTACCTTTTAACAATAAAACATAACTCATAGTTAAAAAAAGGAAAATTTTCTCTCATAAAGCTTGTTTATTTGATTTTTTTCATTTATAAAGTTTGATATCTATTCATTTTCCTCCATAAAGATTAAATTTTTGCATAGATCTAAGATGAAAAATCGATTCTTTTGTGATGCGTCAATGTGAATATAAACCTTTCTTCTATGAAGATTAAATCTTTGCACAGATTTAATATGAAAGTCTATTGTTTTGGACTATATTGAGAGAAAGAAAAGAAAAAAAAAGGGAAGATGAAAAAGAAGAGTAATGTAGTTCTGTTGGCAGGATGAAGAGTTTGAGAAAAAGTAATATTGTTTTGTTTGCAAGTTGAAGATTTTGAGAGAAGGTAAGTTGAAAAGTTTGAAAGAACGTAAAAGCAGGGGTATTGTATGAAAAAAATGTACATTCGGACTCTTTTTGTTAAACTCAAATGTTTGAAAAAAATTTAAAATGTCATTTTCAAATGACATTTATATGAAATTACTCCTTAAAAATTTTATCATGCAAAGTTTTCAAATTAAAATAGTGAAGTTTTCTTCTCTTTTGCATATAAGAACTGCAAAAAGAAACATGACAATAAATGTTTGGAATTAAATTTATAAACATTTATGTACATTAAAAACATTCGTTTTATTGTAAATCTTTAATACTAACTTACTTGGTTAAGCTTTAATATTCCTTCAGTTCGAAATTGAATGTCTCATTCTCATCAAAATTCAAGGAATATTGGAAATCTAAAATAAGGAAGTAAATTCTTAAATTAAAGAGGTTGTTAGTGATACTTTATATTAAAAATCTATTTATTTTTACAATTTGGATATTCAATTCTATATAACCTATTTTAAAATAGAAATAGAGACATTCGATTCCAAACAAATATATAATATATTAATATAATAATACTAATGAATGGAGTTGGATTTAATCTTTTGGATAATGTTGTATACTTTTCAGTGCGAATATTTGAGAATTAATCATAATACAACATTTTTCCATAATTATCTTTCAAGTGAATTAGATTAACTTTTTCTCCACTCATTTTTTAAAATTAAATTAATAATCTTTTTTCATATGTAATGAATTATGATTCTTTTTAAAAAAAAGTTCGCTTAAGCATATCTTTTAGAATTAAAATAGAAAATTCATGAAAAAACAAAAAGCATAAGAAAATTTAATCATGATGAAATGAGAAGACGTTCTAATACAATTTTGCCACATTAATTCAATTAGTATACAAATCTCTTGAAATTGAATTTATATGTTTGTTTCTTCATACACATATTTTGGGATAAAATGCATAACCCCTTTCTCTTGATAAAGAGGTTTCAAATTATTTTCAACGATCTTTTTATTTAACTTTCTTTCACATTAAAACAAAGTTCTTAATTAAAATAGGAGATTTAGAACTAAATCACATTAACATAGGTGTACGATCTTATTCTAACGATTCTAATAGTAAATATATATATATATTAAAGAGAACTTTAATTATATAAAGGACCATAAAAAGTTCGCCTAAGAGTTCAACAAATTGGGCACCTAGGAATTAAACAAATTGGGCAAAAAAGACCTTGATTAATTGGATATATAAAAAAAAAATCAAGATCACGAGATGGGGTGTCACAATTAACTTGGAATTCTCAAAGTTGATTTGGGAAAAAAAGACTATAGACACCATTGTTGACTTTAAGTACCAGAGCTGCAATTCTCCCTATGTAATATAATATATAAGATATAGATAATAGATAATAGATACGATAAGTAAATCAAAGAGAAAATAAAGGAGATCTTCAACCGTTATCCATCTATTCCTAACCTAATCAAATTGACAACAATGCTGTGCAGACATGAATGATCTAATGCACTATGCATTCACATGGAATACAAATTTAGAGATTCCTAACCTTCAGATCCTCTCTCGAAGCATTTTGGTCCATAAGCAGGGATGGATTAAAGAGTTACCTACTTAAATACCTGTTTGCAGCTTCAACAGCAGAGAATAGAAATGATCATGTCCTAATTCCAAAGGTAAATGGAAACATAGCATTAGCAATGTTGGATTTAACGAGGAAACTATTGGGAGAGAATACTTTCCAATGATGAGCAAGAGAAGCTTAGGGATAGCATAATAGACCAAAGCGAAAAAAGGGCCGAGGTAATTTCCCAATGACTTTCTTGAAAATCCAGTGAAGAATGACTCCAGAAACACTCTCATCCTTCGTTACCGCAAAGCTGAGGTCCACAACAAGAATAATTCAAGATAAAACATATAAGCCAAAAGAATATGAGGGTAACGGTTCATGATAGTGTACTAGATTCTAGAGATGCTGCAAGCAAACGAAGCATTCCAGGTCCTACTTGCAGCAGTTCCCAAAATTACACTAACAGCTGCCCAGATATTCTTTTCCTGAGTCCCAAGATGAGCTTTCTGATAGGGCAGTCATCCAACTCACATACCCCAGAATGTCATTCTGTGTATCAGGAGGGACTGCAACCTTCTGATCCTTTGCATCTAATGAATTAGGACAACCTTTGGATTTTGATGAGAAGAATGAAGAATCCATCTACCCTATAAATATAGGCTCCTCTAGCGCATAAGCCACACATTGATACAGCCATGGAGAATTGCTATGAACTGAACGAATGACAGGTTCTGGATGACTAATTTATGGAATAAGGCTTGATTTGGTACCAGTTAGGCATAAGGGTACCTGAAACTTTTCATGCTCCATTTGGTCCCACAACAAGGCCCTGGTGCTTCAGTCCTTCACCTCAACGAACTATAATACTTATTGTAGAAAATGAAACAACTAACATTTTTGCAAATAACTTTACGAGGGATTGACTAAATTCAAATTAACAACAGTGCTATATAGAAATTAAAGATCTAATCCGATACATAAGTGCACGGAATACATATATTTAGAGATTCACAAGCTACCTTTTGATTCTCTCCCCTCAAAAAATTCTGCTCTAAACAAGTTTCTTTTTCTGACTTCGGAAAGCCACCACCTAATGCCAAATAGCTAATGCAACAGCAATGGTGAAGAGAAGCAAGAGTGAAACATCCCCTCCCGGTAGTATTGTTATCCTGTCAAATTCATGCAGGATTAGAAAATGTGCTATCATTCTACACAAGAAAACAAATAAAAAAAATATTAGTTTATTAAACATGTTTCCTTCAAGATGCTCTTATTTACTGCTGAATCTATTTCTTTATTTTTAAGCATTTTTCAGTCAATCCCACAGCTTTGAGGGTCGCCAAAGTAAGCAGTGGAACATTAACAGTTCATTCAAATGTTGGTGTATAATAATGAAGACAGATATACAAGGAAAACATATATAAAATTGGAAGTCTCAATCTGTTTGTTTTTCTTGTTTGGTTGAATTTCAGACTTGATTGGGTTCAGTGGGATAGCATTTCTTACACCCAAGAACATTTTATGAAACTATCTGATTTTGAAATAAACACCTTACTTCCATGCAGTCACAGCATGGATCTATCTTTATCATATAGTCTGTAACTTAATTATATAAGTGATCACTTCTTGTTGTCCGGAGAAAGCAAAGATCAAATGTCAGTTTATGATAATAAAAGAGACGTAAAAGAAGGAAACACAATATATGTAGAACTGGAATAATAATTCCAATTTCAGGGAACTAAAGACAGTATATCTAATCTTTTCTCAAGCAGTGAAAACAGAAATTAGTGATGTACCTGAGATTCTTTTGGCGTTGATAAATATGTATCATTGCTGGGGGAAGGATGCCAAATAGAAAGCAGTTGGCATATATCCCAGCAAAGTCAAGAGCTCTTGAAAATGTGGAAGACAACAGACAGGCAATGAAAACAGGGAGACCAAGTACAAAAGGCATAACAGAACTTCTCAATTTGTTCAATAAGGGCACCAAATAGAGTTCTGAAGTATAATTGTGGTTCAATCCATCAAAAGAAATCCTTCCTGCATTTCCATTGCTATCGCCATATGTGAAGGTGATTTGCCCAACTTTTCCAACCCCATTTTCAGTAGAAACTGTTTGAGACTGCCTCAAAGTGTTCTGGCTTGAATTGAGCTGATTAAAGATGAATTCAAAGGTATCAATAAACTGCTTAGGTACACTATCTGCATAACCTATCAAGCTAGTTACCAAAGCTGAAAATGCAAATCCTTGAACCGCAGCTAAAGCAGAAGAATGTACTGAGAGCAAAAGAGAAATGGGATCCTTAGTTGATGAAGCAGCAGTTGACCCAGAAAGGCCCAAAACAATTAGATTCCAAGATAAAACCATGAGTAGAGGAATAAATCCACCAATTAATATTGCCTTGCGAGCTTCGTGAACAGTGTTCCCAGCAATTTTACAAATAAAAGGTGTGATGACATGGAACCCCAGCGTGAGTACAGCAATAGGTATTGCGGGCAAGATAGAAGAAATTCCCCAAGATGCGTGGCTGAAGGAACTCAAAATACTGATTCGCCCAACCAAAATACCGATTGCCACAAGCGCAGCGATGGAAAAAAGCATCAAAATACATAAAGACCTGTTAGCAGCATCAATAGCTGAGAATGGAAATAACCATAGGACAATTCCAATGGTAAATGGAAACATTGCATTAGCAATTGTAGGATTTAACCATGGAAACCACTGAGAGACAATAGTCCCAATGCCTGAAACAGAAGCCACCAGCAATGAGAAGCTTAGGGAAGCATAGACCAAAGCAACAAAAGAACCAAGGTGCTTTCCCAATGTCTTTCTTGCAAGTCCAGTAAAACTGACTTCAGAAACACCATCATCCTCCATTACTGCAAAGGTGAGCTCTGCAACAAGAATAATTGAAGACATAACATAAAGCCAAGAGAATATGAGGATGATAGTTGATGGCAATGGACCAGATTTTAGAAATGCTGCAGGCAAACCAAGCATTCCAGGCCCCACTGCAGTTCCCAAAATTAAAGCAACAGCTCCCCAGAAGTTCTTTTCCTGAGTCTCTTGGTGAGCTTTCTGAAGATTAGTGCACTCATCCAACTCATAAGCCCCAGTAAAGTCATTCTCTGCATCATGAGGGGCCGCTACACTTTTGGTTCCCTGGCACCTAGCAAATATCGAGAACCTTTGACTGGAAGAATACATCCATCTTACAAATATGGGCTTCTTGTGTACATTAGCCACATGCCGATACGGCCATGGAAATGGGCCTCGAAGTGATACAAATGACTGTTTCTGGACGATTGATTGATGGAATAAGGTGGTACCCGAGAAGCATAATGACATCTGAAACATTTCATGCGTCTTTTAGTCACTCAACATACAGGGCACTAGTGTTCAGTCCTTCAACTTAATTCCAATGGATGCAGTATTTGTGAAGCATGGAATAGCATCAAATATGACTACAACCTGAAAGCAGTTTATTTTTCACGTCGTTAGAAAAGTTAACCTAATATTTATTGGAGTATAGGATAGGACAAAAAAAAATTGTTCTTTTGCAGGAAATATGGTCTGTTATTTTTATTTTTCTTCTTTTATCCGTTTTCCTTTATGGTAGGCAATACAGAAGGGGAAGGGGAGACAAATAGGGTCAGAAGTGTGAAATGTGTGAACGCACACACAGAAAATGGCCATAATGTGACGGTGTGTAATTTCTCTCCATGATGTAATCTCCAGATGTAACCTATGAAGATAATACGTTAACTTCCAATTAATTCCCAAATATATCCAAATTGATTGACCAAATTTCAATTTTACCCACTTTCTATAAACATTTCATTTCTATCCAAATGTGTTGACCCAATTTCATCCTATACCCAAATTGACTTTTTAACATTTTTGGATAATAAAAATTGTTCTGGAAATGAGAA
>JAOXNR010000032.1:14299750-14309962 GCA_028571225.1 Parsonsia alboflavescens | reverse complement strand
TGTTTTTTTTTTTTTTTTTTTTTTTGATAGAGCATCTTTTCTTCATTTTTTTTTTTTCATGCTCTATTATTATTATGCAGATTCGGGATTCCTCGAGCTATCATCTCAAACATTGGACAACAATTCATTGGCAACCATTCAAGACTTTCTATGAAAACTTGAATGTTGAATAGAGGTTGACCTCTATATCTTATCCCCAAGCGAATGGACTAGTTGAGGTTACAAACAGAACCATTCTGGAAGGTCTCAAGAAAAGACTCACCGAACTCGAGAAGGAAGGCCACAAACCTTCTTGGTTAGAAGAAATTCCAAGCATCCTGTAGGCATACAGAACCACACCTAGGAAAGCTACTGGAGAATCACCATTCAATCTATGCTTTGGTGCAAAGGCGATTATACCAGTCGAGGTCAGAATGAAATCCCTAAGATTGACTGAATATGATTCAGTCTTAAATGAGGGGCAGAGAAGGGCAGACCTCGACCTCCTTGAAGAAGTAAAAAATAAAGCTACAAAAGCCGATAGAAGATATAAAAGGCAAGTCACAAATTTTTTCAAGAAGAAAGTGAAAGAGAAAACATTTCACAATTGGGGAAATGGTGCTCAAGAGGTCAGATGTCGGAAACAAGGGCAATTGACAAAGCTACAAGAAAGTTGGGAAGGACCTTACATAATCCAAGAAGTCCACAAATTAGGAAGCTATAAGCTAGCTAATCTCAAAGGAAGACAACTCCAAAGACCTTGGGATGTTTGCCATCTAAAGAAATTCTATGCCTAAGACTTCTTAAAACTTTCCAGACCTCGCAATCTCTTTATATAGCTCAGGAAATTGTCTGAAAGGAGCTCGTTGAGTAGCAAGGAGACCTTAGCGACCTCTTCAGTTTAGTTTGGACAAGGAATAAATAAAAGATAAGTTTTCAAACCCTATTGAGATTTTATTTTATCTTATTTGCCTAAGTTTCAAAGCCAGTTCAAATTACTATGCAAGTTCTAAGTGTTGAAGCAAAGACAAGACACTTGGGGAAAATCAGCTGATATAAAGAAAGAGGCGACAAACAGACCTCTCGGAAAAATATTCAATGCAATAGAACATTAACATAAGCTCGAAAGTTGAGGATTGTACATTACAAAAGATGAAAACTGAAGATCATAAAAGATCCTAATCTATTACAAGGTCAGTCTTCTTCCTCATCATCCTTAGGAGCCTCCAATGAGCTAGGTAAAGTCATCTCCTCCACAGCTACTTCTCGGCCGACAGCGTCTGAGGGACCTGCGAGGTAATCAACAATATTGTCAAATGGAGGTCTACCTAAAGATAGACGAATAACTCAGAAAAGGTGGAGTACCTCATCAAAATCAATATGCAAGGCATGAAAGGGGCTAATGAGTAATCAAGTCTCCATAGCCAGGGATATTTGTACCTTCAAGACGAGCATAGGCCTTAGGGGGAATATCCAAGGCCACGCTCTCTACAGTTGCGACCTCAACAGATGTGTCCATGAGCTCCTTCCCCTTCCCAAAGGGGCCCTTTCCAACTCGGCCGACCTCGGCCAGATCTCAACAACGACGGCCTCTACTTGATAGGTCACAACAAGGTCTTCCTTCTCCTAAGAAAGGGGGGCTATAGCATCTGGATGGTATAGCCCCTCATGGACCTCTAGATCAGTCTTCAAATCCCCATTGAGCTCCCGCAACTTGTCAACTACATCAACGTAGAGCCCATAAAGCTAAGTTCGAATGAGGGACTCCACATAAGCTTAGAAAGCTGAGATCCCCTCAAACTTAGCTAGGGACAGATTGCCATCCTCATCACAGATGCCCTGAAGGTCCCCAAGAATAGCCTCAAGCTCTGGGATGTGAGCGCTTAAATAGCTGATCATTTTTTCTGAACGGCATCTCCGAGAGCTGAAGACGTCAGGTTCTCGACTTTGGACTCTTCTATATTCTTTTTACACGCTTGCAGAAGGTTGAATACGTCAATATAGGAGGCATTGGCATTCTCAGTAGAGGCATCGAGCTCTGCATTCTCCTTCATGAGGCGAGCCCTCTCATCCTGGAGCTTGGAGATCAAGGCAGAGAACTCCTAGTCTTTCTTTTCCTTCTCTACCTATCTCCTTAGTCATTCGCCTAAGAAGACAAGGTTCTGCAAAAAGAAAAGAAGAAGGTCAGTACCCAAGACAAGTTGAAACAAAATCAACTACAAAAATATAGAAATTGAAGAGACTTACTGCAGTGTGGAGGGAGGATATGTACCGGTCAAGTTCCTCAACAGTGAGTTGCCAGCATATGTCCCAGTCAACAGGAGGCACACACTCCATTAGGAATGACTAGGAGTGTGGCCATTGAAACAGGGAGTCCGAGGACTCCATCATAAGGTCAGGGACCCACCCAGTAGTCCCCTCATCAGTATGGGAGGCCAAGGACACATTCCCCAGCCTCTTCAGAATGTCAGTGACCTCCTCAATAGCACAACCGCTAAACTCCAGCCTCAACCTTGAGGTGGCTGGAGCCTTTCCCTTTCTAGAGGAGGTCAAGGTAGTCCTCTTCTCTGGTGATGCAAATTGTGAGGAAGGGGAAGAAGAAAAAATGGTGATCTTTGTGAGCCTTTTAGAAGCCCGCAAAGCAGCAGCCTTGGCTTTCCTCTTAAGAATAGTCCAAGTTCAATCAGCCACTGCAATCTTTTTGCCCCGAGATTAAGGGATAGGAATCTTGAGAAGAGACCCCCCCAGAGGTCGGGACAGGAGCAGTTGCAGCTGCAGCTGCATGGGGAGCAGCAGAAGAGGCACTGGCGGTGTCGCCAATGCCGCCAATGGCAGCTCAAGGAGTGGTGGACTTCAAGAGCCAAGAAGTAGTCCTCATTGTTGTCAAAACAACAAAATAAAAAAAGAGAGAAGGCGTGTTAGTGCACAAGTAGTTGAAATAAACTTGTTAAAAAGCAAGAAAAGAACAAAGAAGCTCCCTATCAACAGGGGAATCCCCATAGCTCTCCTGAGGGAGGAGAAGTCGTAGTCTTCTCGACTCCCTAGTCCAGCAGAGCGAAAAAAGTTAACAGGCCACACCGACAAACTACACCCAACCTATACCACATCAAAACTAACCAGGCCAATCAAAAGGGCCCTATCCCTCTCCTGTTCACTTGTTATTGTAGGGAGCTCATTGAAAAAAGTTGTATTCATATTCCAGTTCGAGTAAGGCTCGGACTGAACTAGACTATTGGGAAGCCTTGTGAAGAAGAAGGAATCTTTCCAATCAGAGGACTAGAAAAAGGTCCTCTGTTGAAGATTGGAAAGGACCTACAAGCTTATACATAGGGTTGAATTGAAGGTACCCTACATTGACACTCTTCGGTGCCGAGGTGATACCGACCCTAAAGAAACATCTAAAGAGCTCCAAAGAAACTGGAACTCGGTAAAGGTGACGAGTCGCAATGAATGCGATCAATACCCACACAGAGTTGGGAATGAGCTGCGCAATGGGGAAGTCCCAAAAATGTGCAATGTCTAAGAATAAAGGGTGCAAACATTGCAGAAGAATGCCCCCTCTGAGGTTAGCTAGGTGAATTACTATATGTCCATCACGATGGCTGTTAGGGTGCTCAAACTCCCCGACAGCAACTATATCACCCTTCTCTAGACCCCTCTCCCCACTGATTTCAAAAATTTCAGAGGGTCCTAAGGAAGAGGAGGTGGAAAAGACCTCTTGTTCTGAGGGCTGATAAACCTTATTGGTCACTCATGGAGCCTTTACAGAGATTAGGGGAAAATAAAATACCCCATTCTCTAGGTCTACAGGGGAAAAGGTAAGGTCTACTTCTCCAGAACAGAGAGAGGGAGTGTTAGATGCAGAAGACTCAGGGAAAGAAGCAGAAGACATTCTGACTTGGAGGAAGAAGAAAATGATGAAATTTTTTCTAAAAAGACAGTAAAGGGAAAAGAAAACTCACTCGTTAAATTTATGGGAGTTGGGAAGAAAGTTGTTCTTAGCTTTGAGTCACTCGCCAGACAGAGAAAGAAAAGAAATTCGAGAAGAAGGCAGAAGGTGTTGTAGAAAGGAGATTCTGTGAGCAAAGAGATTTCGCAAACAAGAAGAGATTTTTGGCAAATCATAAAAAATCTTCAAAAGCCTCTTAATTTATATGAGATAAGGAGTCCTTTAGGTTGCCGAAAAGGATCCTGCACGCCAAGAGCTAAGGAAACCGCTAAAACGAATGAGGCACGTCACCTCCCAAAACTAGCTGTTACGAAAAAAGGCTTGACCCTTCAATGGTTGCAACTTTAAGACGGTAATTTAGCACCACGACCTTTGAGCTCGCTGGGTCTAAAATAGGGTTATGATGGGAGAAACAGGCACGATCCAAACAAACCGATCCAAATGGGCTCAAGCCCCGACCTCTAATACCTGAAAGTCATACTCATGAGTCAAGAGGAAAGGTGTGTAGCGACCTCCAAAGTCATCGACCTCCAAAATGAGCTCAGGAGAGGTCTTACTGGACCATGACCTTCAACTCGATGAGCTCCAATCCATCTCATGCATCTTCCATGCCACGACTAACTGTCCACAACTCCTAACACCCTCCTTGGGCCTATAATCATTCGGCGCGACCTCCCAAAAGAGATAGTCAAGACCTTCGATGTCCACAGGTAGGTCACGAAGTTAGTTTAAAGGTCGTTAGCTAGCTTGTAACTCTCAACCAAAAACTTGAATGGCAAGATATCCAAACCTAGGGAAACTCCATGGTTCTAGAAGCAATTGGCGAGATATTATACGATCCCACAATTATCCTAATTGCCTACTGTCACGTAATTAAATAGCCCTGATCAAAGAAGTAACTTACTTAATTCAATATATATATTATCAAATTACATGCCGTCGGGAAGAGGATACGGTGTTTTGGAGTTAATTACTCAAGATTACTCTCTCAAAATACTAACTTAGACATCGGAGCGCACTCGGTGACCTAATCCTTTTCTTGTCGGGTTGCGATCACTGACGTCATCACTGTTCGGGGTGACCCGAAGGCTTCTTCCAAGCTCCATAAATAATAATAATTGTTATCTTCAATATAAAGTTTTTTTAAAAAAATTGAAATTAAATTTAAGGGAAAAATTAAAATAAAAAGGAAAAAGGAGTTAAGAAAAAAGAAAAGGATAATTAAATTTATAAATGGATAACTTTATCCAAAACTATTTAATTAATCAAATTGCCCACCCCTAAGATAGATGAAGAGTTTTAGAATTGATTAAATTGCATGCTTAAATTAAAGAAATTTTTGGAGTGACGGTTAATTAACAATCAACTATCTTTATAAAAATTAAAATAAATTTAATCAAATATCCTAAGGTTTAGTGTATAAGATGTATTTACAAAAAGTAAATTTTTTTAAAAGAATTTATTATTTATTAAAAAAAAGGATAGTGTATTGTCAGTTGACAGGTTGCGACTTAACAAGAGCACAATATAATTTGAGTTCTAGTGCACATAATAGCTGATGGAGCTAAGAAACAGTCTCCGGTTCACCCCAAACTGTGATAGCTCCTGAAATCACAACCAGAAAGGGAAAAATTAGATCATCGAAGTGGGCTGTTGCCCTGAGGATAACTCGGATGCCTAAGTCAGTATTCCAAGAGAATAATCTTTGAGTAAATTAGCTCAATCTGTCCGTGAATATTGTGTGATTTGATAATATATACCGAATAATATGTTATCTTGTTGGTAGTGACTCTTCAATTACGTGAAAGTAGGCAATTAGGATAATTATGATATCATATCCCACCTATTGCTCCTAAAATCGTGGAATTTCCTTAAGTTGGGATACCTTGTCATGCACGTCTCTAGTCAAGTGCTACAATCTCGCTAACGACCTTTAAACCAACTTTCTGACCTTCCCATGAAAGCCGAAGGTCTCTACTATCTCTTTTAAGATGCCGCAATGAGTGATTATAGGTTTATAAAGTGTGTTAAGAGTTGTAGACATTTAGTCATGGCACGAAAACGTATGAGATAGATTGGAGCTCATCAGGTCGAAGGTCGAGATCCGATAATACCTCACCTAAGCTCATGTTAAGGTCGATGACGTAGGAGGTCGGTAGGAAAGAGGTCGCTAAACACCATAAATTTAGATATTCGTACTTGGGTCCACTAGGGTCGCTTCATCCAGATCGTGCCCATTTCACCCATCAATAGCATTTCCATAAAAATATATAAATATCTATATATATATATATATATATATATGAGGATTTAGAAGATATAATAAAAAATATGCGTCTACTTTAATAATTGATATAAATGGATTTATAAAATTTCATATATATATATATAGAGAGAGAGAGAGAGAGAAATGATAATATGTTCGCCAACCTGTGTGCCCCTAGGAAAACTATGTCGTTTGGTTTTTTTTTTGAAAACTCGTATGTGAAATGATGACATTTTAAGGGGGAAAAAAATCCAGATCGAAGCAAGCAGAAGGAGATAGCCAACAACCAGAGCAGGCAACGCACCAACAACCATACACTGGCAACGGCATCACCCTCGCCATCGCCACCACCCTCACCCCAACACCCACACCATCACCATCTAGACGAAGCAGAGCACCATCTCCGACACCAATAGCGTCGTTCCACTTCGTGCCATTCCAGTGTGCAATGCTTAGCTCTGCTCTCGCTGATACCCATCGATTCAGTGCCAGCATCAGTGATTCACCGTTTGCTCTACTTCATCCAAATCTGCCTTTTTTATTTTTTCTTCAACCGTCCACCACAACGTAATTTTCCTAGGCACACACAGGCCGCACACACTTAGTCTCACATATTAGCATTTCTCTTTCTCTCTCTATATGTACATATTACATGAAGATTTAGAAGATATAATAAAAATTGAGAGTCTACTTTAATAATTGATATAAATGGAATTATAAAATTCATTACACAACACTTATGAATTTTGAATTGACAATAAGGAAAAATAATATAACAGAAGAGACCAGGATTTATGGAACAATATATTAATATAAATAAAGCATTGTAGATGGAACAGACGATTTGTTGTTCAACCAGAACGGGGGCAACGTGATTCAATGCTGCAAGTTCGGGGATTATAGGGGAAGAGCATTTTGGAATGTGCGTATCTTTCGGGGGTATTGGGATCCATTGCAAAATCTGATTTCAGGACTGGGTAAGTGATGAATTCCTTGGTGTTGGTTTTGGGCAAAAGCCTTCTTCTGCTCACTACTACTTGTTCATGAGACTGCAAATAGAGGAATAATAAGGCTTCTTCTTCTTGGTTAGTGGTGGCATTGGCATTAATACAACTGCCACCCGCTGCTGTGGCTGCAGTTGCGCCTGCGCCTCCGGTGATAATGACAAGTAGAAGAAGTAGCCTGCAATTGCAAACATACAATATTATTTGCCCAATTCTTCCCTCCATCTTTTTAATTCTCTCCGATCGCAGTACAGAGATCTCTTTCTTATAAGGATTGTTTTGAAACGAAACGAAAGGCTACCACTGTTTCTCAACCCAAGCCAACAGACGTCTAGTCTTGGTCACTCTTTTAACTTTTTCTTGCAGTGCTCCATGGGATACGCTATGCTATTTCATTGGACCGCACTCGGGTAATAAAATTGAAGTGTGATTGATAGCTTAATTTTTCAAAATTTATGAGTTGTTAGAATGTATAAAAGTCTCATGTTCTAAAAACATGCGGTCTTTGCCCTTTTGCCTCATCCACAATTTTTCAATAATTATGGATAATTTGGTCAATGAAAATATTTGTTTTTATTAGAGAAATTCAATTTTGTTGATAAAGAGAATGAGTTTTAATTATCAATGATTTTAATTTATTCAAATTTAATAGTTATTTGGAAAAAATTAAAGAATTTTTGTCCCGTCCTGCTCTTATCTAGGTCTATTTATTTAATTATTATGAATATTTTTTATTTGTTGGAAATTTAAAAGTTGAAATTATGGCATGAAAGAGATGTGCCATATGCCCACAAAGTTGAAATCTCAGCTTGAACAAATATCTGAAGGAATAGTAATCCCAAAATAATTAATGTTGGCACCGACAAATGACAAGAGAAGAATTTTCGCCTCAAAAGTTAAAACAACATAACAGAAGACAGTTGAGAAATGCCCTGCTCTAATGATGAAACCTCTCTACCTCCCAATAATAATAATAATAATAATCAAAATTTGAAAGAAGCGCTGCCACCGCTACAGCTGTAACAACAAAAACATAAAATAAAAGCACCTTCACTTGATGCAAAATTAGTAAGAGAAAACCAACTCATTTTGGGGTTTTTCTTTAACAAGTGCGGCATCCCCGGAAACTTCAACAACCATACAAGTACAACAACAGCGGAAGCTCAGATGAGTGGTTGAAAGTAGCATTTTCTGACTCAGCAAGGAGACGATATTGCCTACAAAAATTTAAATTAAAATTTAAAAAAAAAAAAAAAATTTCTCTATAGGAAGGAAGCTACTCCTCTGTTGCAGATTCTGGAACTGCAGACTCTTCTTCTGTAGTTTGATTAATACTCTCCGTTTCTTCTGCTGGCTCCGTTGTTGTTTGAGGCTTTGCAGGTCCCGGTCCAGAGGACACCTTCACCATCGATGGGCGTAAAAGTCTATCACCCAGTGTAAACCCTTTCCGATACTCGTCAATTACTACACCTTCTTCAAATTCTGTAGAGTCCTCGCGCATAATAGCCTCATGCAACTGCGACCAGAAAACTAAAATCAGAAAGATAAATTTATTATATGAAATGAGGTATGACTCTTCTCGCATTGATATAACAGTCACAAGCTCAATTCAAAACACGGTATGATGCAAGCACATCGGTAATGCTATCTCAAAAGCAAGGACATGAGGATCAATTCTACGGAAAAGCCTTAGCTGGGATTTTCGTTTGCCTTTTCTTTCCTCCAATTCCTGTTATGGGGTAAAATTATTTACACAAACATTGTAAACTCACCTAGTGGAATCTAAGCAATCAGTGCCTAACGGAGTTTAAAACCGTATCCAGGTCCTCATAAAAACTGAACTAGCTTTACATAGCTTTTTGACAAGTTCATCAATTACTTGGCTGAATATTGAGATAACTCTGGAATTTACCTACATTAAACCCATAATCAAATGGGAGAATGATTACACCACTCAAAATACAACTTAACAAAATGGAAAATCATACTGTTCCCCAACCTTCAAAAAGACAAAGAAGCATAAAAAGGAGAAAATTTCATGTCCCATGCTGTCATGGAAATGTATGTCCATCTTGAGGACATGTCCAGAAAATGGAGATTGCAGTAAAATATGGAATCATTAAATATGTGAACTTCCGAAAATGATGTACAGAAAACATACCATTGGATCAAATGGTTTCCCTACTGTCTCCACTGGGACAACACCAAGAGAACCAAGAATCTCCACAAACTGCTTATATATGCTCTGGTAACTGTTGTTTATTTTCTCCTCTCCCTCAGTTTCTATTTTGAGCTGTGCTTTAGCTCTCTCAAAGTTATCCAAAACAGGTAAAAGGTTCTCCACAACTTCCCCTTGTGCATTAGAAACCAAGGAAAGTCTTTCCCTTTCTATCCTCTTCCGGAAATTGTCAAAATCAGCACTTATGCGGATAACTCGATCCCTCTCGTAGGAAAGTTCTTCTGTTAAAGAGGCAACTTTCTTCTTAAGATCAATCTTTTCATCTTCAATGGATTTGAGGAAAGCTTCTATCTCAGCAATTTTTGATTCATCATTATTTGACAAAGCTTCTTTATATATTTGTAAAGAAGCTGTAATGGCTGAATCCGTTCTTTCACCATCAATCTTGGTGTCTTCAACACCAGACTCCTCCTCATTGCCCTGCTTCAGAATTGTACGAGTAAATCAAATGAAGTTCACCCACAGAATCAATATAACAAAAGCATGAGACAAATACAAGTATAAAATCATGTACAAGCAAAAGCAAAAACAGTTATTGAATGTTCATATCAACTACAAGGGCTATTATTACTTTAAAAAAACCATAATTAAACAATACCTAAAACATCTCAATCCATTATCAGAAGGATAACACATTAATTTTAGTATATTTCTCTCTGCTCCACAGCTTAGCCAGCAGGATAAGGTGGTATTTTGCCAAAAAAAAAAAAAAAGGAGAGGAGGGGGAGCACAAAATCACAATTAAGGTACATAAACAAAATCCTCAGGGGAAGAC
>JAOXNR010000032.1:14279835-14294988 GCA_028571225.1 Parsonsia alboflavescens | reverse complement strand
CTCGTATCTTGCTTAACCAAAAACAGAGTTGACGATTTGTGAAGGCTACTTTTGTGTTTTGTCCTATAGTATTTTCCAAAAACCCGTTCGCTGTCCAGGTTGAGAATGGTGAACGAACTCGGTGGTGGAAATAGCTGGTGATGAGAACGAGAAATCGCTGGTGTGGGAAATGGTGTTGAGCTCGTTGCATTTTGTTGCGTTTTGTAGCATGTCTCTATATATATATATATATATATATACATATTTATATATAAGGTTTATAGGTTAAATAGTAGAGTTTTGAGTGAACAATTAGAAAATAGAATTGATAAAGAAAGTTTCCCTTTTTCTTTCGAGATTTATTTCTAAAAGGTTTTTTTAAAAATTATTTCCAAAAAAGTATGCGATTTTGTTGTTTTAAGAATGGATCCACAGATATTATATAAAAATATACAAAATTAAAATTATAGTTGTAAATTAAGAAAAATAAAATTCCAGGATGGGCCATCCTCAGCATGCTGTGCGCTTTCCCCTACATATCCTTCCCATTTTTAAATAAGACAGGTAATATTCGACCAAACGAGTAAGATCAAGTCGAGAATGTATTGCCATCCCTAGAATTTGGCCCCAGCTTCCTCAGTTCCTCCGCAAATGCCCACCCCCGCCCACGAAATTCTGCCCCGTTTTGAAGATATGAAGGTCTGTCTAGTTTGAACTTTGAACGACTTGACTAGCAGTTCAGTCCTGTTGCACCGCGGACCAGGACTCTGCCTGGGCCTGGTGGGCTGCAGGCCTGCCCCGTCGTTTGCCATTGCCGATTGCCAATAAAAGGCTGCCCACGCTTTTTCTGCACATGCATGTAGAGGCAATTGCCAGGTTGCCACAATCAACCATGAGCTCCTCTTCTACTCATAATCAAAACTCCATAGAAGAAAATTCCCGAATTGATGATAATCCTCATGCATTCTTTGATATCTATGGCCCCGAGGTATATTTCTGCAAAACCCACAGTTTTATTTTTTCATTTTTCCAGAAATTTCCTCTTCTTAATACTTGTTTCTGTTTTCAATTGGTAGTCTTTGTAGTGTAGAATAATGTTCTTCTTTTCATCAATTGAACCATTTTTTTTTCCCCTTTTGTTTCCGTTTAGTGATGTAGATTGAATGAAGTTGCTTTTTTTCTTCAAAAATTAAGAAAGTTTTTATTTTGATGAAATTGGATTTATAAAAAGAAATTTTATGAGTTTAGCCATGGAATGCAAGGCTGAAGCATTGCCGCTGCTTGTGTTTTATCGCCTATAGAACAATCTTTGTTGTTGGGCTCGTAAAATGGCCTTTTTTTAGTGTACATTCTTAAGTTGTGAAATGGTCTAAAACCTTTTTGGACTAGCTTGAATTTAACAAGGAAAAATTATAAAGTTTGAGGACTTTATTGCTGTGGCCCTTAGTTTTCTATCCGTGGTTGTTTCTGTTCTGTAGATATCATTTTCCGCAAATCTCCAGTTATTTCTACGCAAAAGATGAATGAACTACTAAGTCCTATTATTAGGAATTTGTATGTTGTGTGCGAATAGTAATCATAACAGTTTCTCTTAACCTTTCTTTCTGATGCTCATATGGCACATGATTAGAATTTAAATTATCTGATGCAGGCACGACCAGATGTTGTTTTTAAGCAGCCTGAGGCTAACTCAACCTTGAATTTGCAAGTAGGATCGGATTGTTTTGGGAACTTTGAGTCAGCATTTATTTCCGGTTAAATTTTTATATTTCCTTTGGTGTCTTGGACATTATAATGCAGGATCTACATGGGCTTGTGACTTGGGTGCTTGCTGAAGGATTTATGCCATCATGGGTTTTTATCAAAGTGAGGATTCGTTTTCCTTTGGTGATCTTAATTGATATATTGTTGCATATCTTTGAAGCAAGAGAGAATTGCATGCTATGTTTTGTCATTTGCTCAGTTTTGGAGGGAGCATTCTTATATGTATATTGTTTTGAGATGTGTGCACATGGTTCATGGTAGCCTGGCAAAGATATAGGCGAAGTCTTATTAAAACAATTTCTATAACCTTCTTGTCTTCTTCTTTAGTTTTATAATGTTAATCTTTCTTATACTATGTCGTATTGTTTAACATCTTCATAGTTTTTGGACTCAAGACTTTGGAGATTGAGGGATAGACTTTTGTAGAGGTGGATTATTGAATTATTCTGCTATGCCTTCATTGAAGCGACAGCAGCTGAAATTGGCATTGACTGATTGAAAGGATCTGATAATGTTGTAATCCGTCAGTGATATTCATAAATTTGTCGTAGTAGGCTCTTCGGTTTGTTTTGGCCTTCTCATGTTCTCTTAACTCTTGGAAGCATTTTTATACCTGTTCTTTGTTTTCCACTTGCATCAGACTCCTGTTATTCTTTACCATATGTTACAATGTCTGTTAATATTTGCAACTTTACTAAATTGTTAATAAGCAGTATATTTTGAAAGTGTTGTATTACTGATCAGCAACTGCATTTAGATTTACATTGTATTTCTGAGACTGAAGGTTACTTTTCTGTGATGCAGAACAAGCCCTTGATACCAAAGGTGGTAATGTTATATATGCCTGGACTTGATGCTGCTCTATACATGTCACAGTCTAGATTACTGAAAAGCTTAAAAGAATCTTGTGGTGTTCCCCGAGCAGTATTAGCTCTCAGGTTGGGGATATTTCATAATGAATGAACAGAGGATTCTATATTTTGGTTTCATGATTATAACATGATACTTATGAGTCATTGTTTTGTTCATGCTAGCTGTGTATCAGATGGGATGCGGACAATAGATACACTTCTAACCTGCCAAACAAAAAGAAAAAGGGAAGCTATTCAGCCTATTCCAAAGAAGATTTCTCGAATATCTGAACAAGGTGATTGGTTTTTCCATTTTACTTGCATAATTGCAGTTGCATGCTATGTGTTTCCTTTTGACCTAAAAGAATTAATTCTTTAACGAAAGGTGTTCATTTATGCTCAGGTCTAGAAAATATATAACCTTTGGCAAGGAGTTAAGAACATGTCTAAAATGGATTGTCAAATGCTCGTGTAACCCTTATGAGAATAAATCTTTTAATGACATGGAATTGTTGCTTCCTGCTCATTTTATGTTTCGCCCTTTTGTCATGCAGGAGCTTGTACATCTGGTTCTGAGGATCTTTCATCCAATGATGTTTTGAATTTGAAAGATCTGCCATTCCCATTAACATACTATACACTAACTTCTAAGCAATTGGAAGAAAATGGTTATTGCAACTGCAATAATAGGCCAGGTGACACATATAGTGGCTGGATCCTCTCTTTGCTTGATGTCCTTGTAAATATGGGAGTCACTGACATTTAACGCTGGTACTCATTGCAGAATTTCTTTCAACGCTTCCGGCTTCATCTGGAACTCCTCCCTATGATATTTTAGCGCTTGACTGTGAGATGGTAAGGCAATGATTCCCTATTATGATTCAGATTACATGTTATTGTTTCCTGTAGAAGGTCCAGTGCTTTTATCCTCATTATTCTGTATATAGAGTGTCGTTGTTAAACAAGCATTTTCTCTTGCTGTCTATTAAATTCCTAAAGCCAGTCTCAGATCTGAATTTTGTACTACCTCCTGTTCTTTCTGCTACATAGAATTCTTTCTTTATGAAAGTGGTAACCATATTAATGCTTTTACCTCATTGCCTATGCATCAGGATGGTGTTCACTTGCAACTTGGGTAGTAACATCAGTAAATCTTTTTGGCCAAATAAGCATTGTATGCTACAGGAGGTGCATGATGAAATTTAGATGTTCTCTGCCATATGGAGACCCAAACTTGACTTGCTAGGAATTAACTGTCTTAGTTGATCAATTATTAGAAGGAAGAAGACAGCCACTGTATATTTTAGAAAAGCTATGTGACAAATCTTGCTTTCTGTTTGTCTTTCTTAAATAAGTACTTAATTTCCAACATAGGAGATAATGCTTGAGAAAGAGTTGTCAAACCTTTCAGAATACCTACATAGACATAATCATTATATTCTGTGCTTTCAGGAGCTCTCTGTCATAAGTTATTTGATCGCACTCTGAAATAATTGATGATTTTCTGCTGGTCAGTTGATTGACATTTCATCTTTGGAAAATCATTTTGGCATTGCTAGTGTATTACAAGCGAGGGGTTTGAGCTTACCAGGGTGACACTAGTGGATGTCGAAAAACAGGTATTTCTCTATACTTGTATTTTTAAGGCACAATATGAACAGTATGTATGCAACTTTAATCCATGAAGGATACTTGCATGATAATTTTAATTGACAGTGAAGAAACCCCTTTACCTTCTGATAAACTTAAACTTTAACAAGGTTACATTTTCCTGAAATTGAAACTCTTATCTGATGGATACTGAAGATTTGTGGTTTTTGTTGACAGCATTACTTCAATGAAATTGATGTGAAAGATACTTTAGTACTGTCCATAGTTTCAGTTATCCTCTGAATAGGATTCTGCTGAGGGAGCCCAAAATTTTTTTTCTCATATCTCACATGTTGAGATGTACTGGGAAAGTTGATGTCCTCTAATGACTACTTTCTTGACTTCTACCTGTACCTTCTTGCCTGGAAATTTAAATGGCTAAACTTAGGAACAAAAGGTTAAAGCAACGGTGACTAGAACCATATAGTAATAGTTTAATGCAGCAGAATTTACTGTCTTTCTTATGTTGTCTTGAGATTAACATAATTTTGCCTTATCTTTCTGTAGCCATTGAAGTAATAAATTGTTTGACCCATTGAGTGACACTATAGGCGACTTTCTTAGGTTTTTCAGTTTATGCTTTGAATGTTTATTGTCCTATGAAGGATCATATTGTTATATTGCAAATAAAATTGAGTACAAAAGTTGTTTTTTCTTATATTTCTCTTTGATGATCCGTTAAAAATTGCAGGTTGTGTTGGATAAGTTGGTTAAACCGCTGAATGCAATTGTTGACTATAACACTAGGTAATTTCTAATGCTTATCATGAGAATACATTATTATTAACTGTAATTTGTTACTATTAGATCTTGCATCTATTTCTTGAATTACATTTACTTCATGGTTTTTGTGTAGCTGCTAGACGAACTTCCTAGTCCATTGCAATTCCTGTTACTTTATTCATCCTCTTTAAAGTCTTACATCACCCCGGTGCCATTTTGTTTCTTCTTTATACTTATACTTCATGGTGAATATATGTTCTACTTGAACAGTCGATATCTATAAAATGATAGTGCATTTGAATTTGATAGGCTTTGAAGATATGTTGGTTATAAATGAGATGTTTTGTATAAACATTCCAGACAAACTTGTAACCTAAGAATCTAATTGAACAAGAAAACAGTTTTCTGATTCTAAGAGTTTTTCCCCCTTTCTATTATAAGATAGTGGGAGAGGGAGGACGATTTGACATGTTATAAGAGGTAGGTGGACGATTTGACATGTTATAAGAGGTAGGTGCTGAATGCAAATTGATTACATGAAAATTTTGTTTTCTTCATCTATGAATACTAAAATCTCATCATGGGTTATTTCTTTCTTTTCGGCTGTTGGATCTGCCTAAAGAAAAGTTCTTCAATGTGAATGTCCAATGACCTTCTTGATGATGTTAGGAAACTAGTGGTAAAATGGACAAATGAAGACATTATAATATAGGTAAGTTTTAGCATATCAAAAGGAAATAAAGCATGGGAATATCTAATATATAAATTGATATATGTGTAGAAATTTGTTGATGCTTCTTATTTAGTTCTTTTGAAAGAATGAGTATTCAATTATTTTCTGCCAAGAGGTGTTAATAATTCCTCATTTGCTAAAATGCTGTTTCATTAAAGTGCTCATAGGTTTCTTTATTTTCCTATCTCTTTGACTTTTTTTTCATTCATGAGACTGATCAATTAATTATTAAAGTAGCTATTGATCATACTTGTTAAATTTCTGCCATGGTGGATGGCGGTGGCAAAAATAGAAGAAATGCCAGGTAGGGTTCTATAGCATGGAGGTCAACGCATCTATGGCGGCGTAAATAAATCACCCAAAATTGCATATAATTTCTTCTTTAAATTGAGTGGGTATATTTTTATTTTGGTCTATTTAGTAAATTGACTCTAAGAAGACAAAACCCTACCAATTAGTCTGAATTAATCCCAATTGCACATTGTAGTGCTACTGCTACCTGTACTCTGTCTTTTCAGATTTCAAGGTTTTCTTTTACTGAATTCCTTCCTCCCTCCATACTTCCCTCCCTCCTTCCATATACTTCTCTTCTACTGATTTTTGTTTTTTGGATTTTCTTTCTTGTCTCCTCTATTTATATATATATTTTTTCTTTCCATCTCACTGATCTTTTTCTTCTAGAATTTGGAATTTTACCAACTCTTTTTTCCATCCCTAATGATTTATTGAACAGATTTATTGAATTTTTTTTACAAAGAAATTCTCCAGTGTCTGCTAATGTTCAATGAAATATTTTTAATCTTATTTTTCTTAAGCATTGATGGAATTTTTTCTGCGATTTCTGCCATCTGTTGTTCACCATTCTCTATGGCGGTTTTTGGGCAAACTGGCATAGACTGCCATCCGCATTTGACAGCTATGGCAGTGATAAAATCAGTAGATTAGGCATGTGAGAGGGATATAGAATTAGGATGATCTGGAATTACAAGTTATTCATTTGACCCATAGCTTAGTGTGGCTAGAAACCACCTCGCATAACGGCATAGTGGCACAACTAGTTAAACGAGATAAGTTTTGGCCCTTTAGGGATATCAAAAGTTGGGAAAAAAGTCAATGGCTGGCTGTTTCGTCCTCTCAGAAATATGTTAGTGTCAAAACCTGCTAACTTCTCATGTATAATCGTGATAATTCATTTTAATTTTATGTACAATGTATCTGATGGGAGTGGGGAATAAAATAAAAGAAGGCTGGAAAATATAAAGAAATTGATAATTTGTTACTGAAATATAAGGAAAATAAACTTATGGAGTCCATTTTGAGAAGGACTAGGTCTCCAACATCAAAGAGTTCATTTCGAGAAGGACCACATCTCCAACATAAAACAATCAAGTCATAAAATTTCTCCTACCAAAATAGAAATAAAATTAGCTATTTATAGTAAATGTCATAATCAGTGATGGGTAACTACATAAAGTTGTGGGAGTAGTGAAAGAGTGGACAGTTAATTGGATAGAATTTTCTGTGAACAGTGACAGAAACCATGTGCAGGAGTGGATCCTCCATATTGCACAGACTACTCTTCCCCTGTCTCTTCTATCCTTTCTTTTTTCAAAAATAATTAGGAAGTGGGTTCTTATCAGTATATCTGTTAGCTATTATTTTATTTTCATTTTAAAAATATTATAAATTTGAGTTTCTTTGTAAAACAAAGTAAATGACACAGGTTTATGTTTTCATATTAGCTTTTGGTTTTTGGAATTACTTTTCGAGCATATTTCAATTTTATTGAAAGTCTCTCTTATAATTTTTATTTGTTTTCATATAAATACACACACATATATATATTGAATCACTTTCAGGTTGGTATTAGTTTTTTTGTATACTTCGTCCGTCCGAAAAGATAATCCAGTTTAATTTTTGTTCTTAGATTAAGAAATATTAGTTAGTTTAGTTACTCTAATTAATTCTAAGGAACATCTTACTTTTATACCATTCATTCAACATGATTGTAATATTGGAAAACTCAACTTTAATGAAGTGGTATTGAAATAATAAAAAGAAGATAGTATCACATTAATTGTAGTGGGAAGAATCAATGGATATTGTTGAGAATGCGGACGGAAGAGAGAGAATTAGTTGAATTTTTTAGCAAGGTTAATTTGGTCTTTTACCTTGTAACTCCTCCTCAGACAAGAAAAAAAGGAAACCTAGACCGAAAGATTACTTACGATGAATATATATAATATTTATTTATATTTTTATACATATATATATTTATATTTTTATGGAAATGTAGATGAAACTATAGTGTTCAACATATTATTTCCAATATTTTTGAGCTGGCTTTTTGAGCTCTTGAGAGTTCATAGTGAGCTGAACATGAGCCAAATAAATGAACCTGAAGCTCTGCTCAAGCTGAGAATCTAGCCTCAACTCAAGGTCATGTCATAATTTTATCAGTTGCAACAATTTCTTGAATTGATCCATTGCTTTATTGTCAGGTTTTAGATAAGGGAATCCAAAAATCTTTTTTCTCAATATTTGGGCATAATCGAGCATTTCTTATATCTACATATGATCTGACAGATATTAAGGTTTTTCTGTCATGTTTTTCTGTTTGTGTCAGCCTACTCTACTCCATTTTGTTAATTGGGTTGACGTCACAAAGAGTCAGTCCCAACCTTCTTTTAACTTTGGTTTTAACCCTATCAATATATGTCCTAATCCTATGCGAATTATTTGTAGAATTTACTATCAAATTAATTAATTTCCATTAATTTAATATAGTCTTTTAGGATTTGTCATTTGTAATTTAGCGTGTTCTCAGCATTTCTCTTGGTTGGGCATGCCTGGTAATATTACTCTATATCTTGGTCAATTTGGGTCCAAATCTAGAGATTCAAAGTCCAATGATTTCCAACAATATTTCCTTTTTTTCCAGAAATTTTCTACATTTTTATGGCTTTTGGAAATAAGTTTTTAGTTACTATAACAAATTGACCATTACCCCTAAACTTTCTAATGTCCAACTTATGCACATGAACTTTAAATCGTACTTAGTATACCATTCTCAGCTCTGTTACCTACTAATGGAGGTTCCTCAGGAGTGGCTCACATGACAAACCCTAGGGTTAAATTTGTCCTCTAATCTGCAGAAGTGATTGCTTGCCCAAATCCCTCGCCACGTATGAGATTCCTCACCGTTTTTGCGGATTTGGCATAATCTATTCTTCTAAATCATATCCAGATCTACATAAACATCTCTGAAGACCTAAGCTCCTCTTTCAAATCATATCCAGATCTAGATCTGCTAACAATCAAACACTTCTCATATATCACTCTCCCTACTTTTACTCACCGACTGACAAAGGCTAAAATTTTTATCCCTGGCTGGCAGTGTCTTAACTTCCCCACTACTGCTAGAGTTGTTTTGAAACTTCATTCTTTCCTGTGAATTTTTAGGCACAGAAAGCAATGCGTGCATTAATTTAATCCTTGATCTTATACCAAAAAGCATCCATAGCTCTTTTACTAAGCTTACTGCCTCAAGGCTACTCTTCCTAGAAGCCCAATTTCCCTCATTCGTCTCTACTTTCACCTGGTAAGTCAAGTATTCAACTTGCTTGGGTGTCCCAGCCGCTTAATATTACCAGGGAGTGAGCTCTCACGAGAATGAGAAGAGAAAGAAGAAAGAATTTGGAATATTTTGGATAGATTAATTTTGGCTCAAAAATTTTATCAGTCTGGGTGACAATCCTCCAATAGGAAGGGATCTCATTAACAAAAGGGTATATTTTAAAGTAGGCATGGTATATTATGTATGGTCTGAAGTTTGGTTAAATTGAATTTTTTAAAAAGTTCTGGGGTATTGTAGGATCTTTTGCCTTCGGTCTTACCACACATATATACTTCAACCACATCAACAATTTCTCCAAATTTGAGTTCATCTCTCCCTACTCATTTAAAACATTTTCAAAGTATACATTTCTCATGTATTCTATAAAAACCCAGTTTCACAAATAATGGATCATATCAGTCAACTTTTTGTGTGCATGCAATTACTTTTAAATGAACTAACTACTTAATCCATCAATTTTTAACTCAAGCCACCGTTCAAGAACGGTAATCAAAATTCTAGTAGTAAACATCAATTCATGCAAGAGCTCATGAATGATTCTGTTTTTACAGATCTATGGCATGTATGCGGAGACAAATCATTGTAGCATGGATCTACTATTCATGTTTACATAGATATTTCAAAGTTGAAAGAATACAAATGTAACTTCAGAAATGCATATAATGTCAACAAAATCCAAATGTATCATGTATTATACGACATCAAGGGCAATCTTGCTCAGCGTTAAAATTTCTTGAAGTTTCTTTACTTTCACTAGCAAACATTTTTCTGGACAGATTATACTTTCCTTCATTTTTGTTCTGCTAATAGCCTCACTACTCCTAAAACCTCTAGAAATGTGTTATCTAAAGAACGTGGTGTGGTGTGTAAGTGTATTCTGGACCAGGGTAATTGAGAGAAAGAAAGAAGAGAAGAAGAGAGCAAGAGGGAGAGGTGAATGTTGGATAAATTTGTGGAAAAAATGGGGTTAAAAAGTCCTGCTAATTCTTTTATATGCCATCTTAACTCCTCTCAAGAGTTTAATAGCTGTCTTACATTCTCAAATGCCAGTTGGTGCCATTTTTAAACCTAGGCCTTGCATCCATTGGGAAGACAAAACTAAGCTAGACATTTCACCTTTCTTTTCTAGTTGCATGGCTTCTGGCTGCATGACACCAATTGTCCTTTTTGTTCCATCTCTACAGTTAGTCTCTTGCCTAGACTTCTTGAATTAATCCCTCTCATTTGATCAAATTATCCCTAATTCATGTCATAACAGTTCTTTGGTCTAACATTTGACCTAAATGGTACCTCTTGAAACCCTAATTAATTTTCACAGTTAAACCTAAGCTTAACCCAGCAAGATTTCATCCCTAGGTGTCCCATAAAGGCTAACTGAAATTCAGACAGTTTCCCTCAACATTCATGTTCATAGCAAATGGTGAACTAGGCAAGAAACATTACTATGTTAATATTTGACTCTATAATACATGCATATAAATACACATATATTCATGTATTCCCTTTTATACTTTGTTAATATATCCTTATAATATGTATATACGTGTATGAACGTATAAAATATAGATGATTTATTTAATTAGTTGTACTGCAGTAATTTAATTTATACCAAATATCTTTAATATGGTGTTACCAATTGATCATATTATTAGTGGTATACTGGTTTAGTTTAGTGATTACACTCAAAGATGATGTAAGTACATTATGCTATTTTCAATAGTTGAGTGTCCTTAAAATACTTTCTGGGGTTCGTTTTAGGATATTGTGATGTTCCTGTTTTCTAAACTTTGGCTTTGGTCATTATTTGCTAATCCGATTTTTATGTGATGATCACAAAGAGAGCCCTCATTTGTGGAGAGCATTATGACAATCGTATTATATTCTTCTTAGGAAAATATACTTTGATGTTGTTCCTCTTGTATGTTTTCTTGTGTCTTTTTTAAATCCACGTGAATGCAAATTTATCATGTGTATTTTTCTGATTACTTTCCTGACATGGTGTATTGTTGAGAGATGACAAATGAACCCATCCAAGAACAATGAAAACATGGGCCAATATGTTATTTCATGCCATATGCAATGCATATTTTTAACTCTCTCTCTCTATCAAATATCATAAGAGTTCTTAGGTAAAGTTAGGACATTTAGTAACATGCCATTTGAGAATAAGATCCAAAGGAGGCTGTATGATTCTGAAGCAACATGAGGAAAGCCAAAAAAAGACCAAAATTGTAGAATCAAACTTTTAGGATGGATTGTCAGAAATCCTATACCTAGTAGTAACTTAATTTATATAGGGTTGGTAAATGACAGTTTTAATCAATTACTGATGGATTCTTCTGGGAGTCAAAACATTCTAGTCAATTAGAAAAAAGAAGCTATCGAGTTCTCAAGGATAATAACTTGAGAGATTGGGTTTCAGAAAAAAGAATCAATCTCAATACTCAATATTAAATTAAAGGTCATCTTTTAAGCGGTTGCAAAGGAATGTACTTTTTTGAACTTCAGTAGGAAAAAACCCAATAGATTTTCATTGCAAATATGAAAGCCATTTGTATCTCTAAATATTACATTAGTCTGAAAACCAAAATTTCAGTCTAAAGGCACCTATTGTTTTATTGTCTTCTTCTAGGTCTCTTTTTAAGAATCTTTGTTATGACATTGACACTGAACCTTTGAAATCTAGGCTATCTTCTAAAATTTGAGAGAAAATCTGATAGTTTTTGGATTATTCAGGTACAGTGGAATAACGTATGAGATGTTAAATGGTGTTGAAACAACTCTACAAGACATTCAGGTTGGTTAGTGGGAACATTCTCTTTTAGTTCTTTTAAAGCACTTATCTGGTTTAAGTCTGCCTGTGTAAGGTGTGCAGTTGACTGTAACATTCCCTTTTATGTTCAGGAAGAATTTCTACAGTTGGTTTGCAAAGAAACTATTCTCATCGGACACTCACTGGAGAATGATTTATTGGCTTTGAAGATTTGTCATGATTTGGTGATTGACACTGCTGTTCTATACAAACATCCACGTGGTCAGTCATATAAAACAGCTCTCCGTGTCCTAGCCAGGAGGTTTCTTTGCAAGGAGATACAAGACTCAGGAAATGGGCATGATAGTATTGAAGATGCAAGAGCCACAATGGATCTGGCACTATTAAAAATTAGAAATGGTAAGTTCGTCATCTTCCTTGTCTGTTGTTGACACTTCTAAATAAAAGCGAGCATTTCAAGTGATATTTAGACAATTCATTATTTGTTGTTTCCTGAATTTCAGATCTTAGCATTCCTTTTTCATCATTCTTTTCTCCTTTCTACACCAGTTGTATGACCTGCATTTTAATTAGCTTCTTGATATGCAATGGCATTATAATGTATAATTGATATATGTCTTCTAACTGGTAATTGTTTTTTCTTTTTGGGGGGCCTCCCGCTGGTTTTTTTTCTTTTTTCAGGGGGGGGGGGGACTGGGGGAGGACACAAATCCTTGTCGTATTAAAGGAGATTATTTGTGAAACTTTAGATAAAAAAATGTGTGTCTCAGGTACGTGGTTAATATTTTGATATCCCAAAACAGAGAAGTGGACATCAGGAATGCAAGTTCTCTTGATCATGAAGAAACATGGAAGTACACTGGTAGCTTGTTTTTTGTTTCTTTCTTTCTAACAACCTTCTGGTAAAGGCACTTGATTGTGTGATTAATGCTGTTGATTCCAGGTTTTTCTGGATGCATATTATTTTGTTCTCATTTGTCTAACCCATTAAATTGTTTTGTTGCTAGAGCTGGAAAAGTACATGACATGGTCAGCATGACAAAAATCTGATAAATAAACCCTAAAGTAGCCTGGAATAGCATTTCATATAAAGTGGTCATAAAGGAAGTGCTCAGTTATGGCTCACATCTGCTGTGTTCTTTTTTGTTATTTTTTTTTAGCTTTGAAAAGAAATTTAATCTTTATCAATGGCATTTATGCTATCTTTGTTTCTTTCAATTAGAAATGGGAGATAGTTGGAATGACTAAGTTCATTCTTTGTTTTTCTTCATACGGATGCTCTTGATGCATTGTTGCATCTGCAATACAAGCTAGCTTCTTTGACTCAGTTTTGTCGTTGGCTAAGCTAAATTTATTTCTAAGTTCAGGAAAGGCATTATCAGCTTCATTTGTTTCTTTTAACAACTAGGACCTGATTTTGGTTCACGCTCATCGTTTATGAGGAAAAAGCTCCTGACTATTTTGGATGAGCATGGAAAAGCCTCCTCCATAATTGATGACATATCCATAGTGAAGCGATATGCCTCCGAGCTATCCAATACAATTCCGGTGTCGTCTGATGATCAAGCTCTTTCAAAAGCGAGGAAAGAGGTATAGATCACTTGCTGCCTGGGAGAGTGAAAGAAAGCCTTTTCAATAGGTAATGTCTATTTTTCTGAACAAGTTCTGTGTTTATAGGTAAGGAATGACAAGGTGCAGTTTGTCTGGACACGATTTTGTGAACTAAATTGTTATTTCAAGAGACAAGCGGAAGATTCAGAGCAACTAGATAGGAATTTAGCAGAGATGATAGCTTTACTTACATGTTCCAAGAAGCCCAGTGGAAGAAAAAGCATCAAGTACAATGTGACCACTGAACTGAAAGACATTCTTAGTCGCATGGATGGTAGAATACGAAGCCTCCATTCTAGTCTTCCTCTGAATTCGATGCTCATTATTTGCACAGGTCATGGAAACACTGCAATTGTTCAGAGGTAAATCTTTTTCATGGTTCTGATATAAAACCAATGAACAGCTTTCTTTTCTAAGAATGTTAAAGGTGAATTTGACAGTACTTTCTGTTCTTCCACTTCTTACAAAGATCTTTAACAATAATGATGCTATAAATTGACCCTCTTTGAACTGGGATGGAAGTCCTCTGACTTAGTCTATCTAAGGATTTCCTTAGAACCTGTGTTTTGGGAATCTTATACCTAAGCTTAGGCTTGTGTGTGTTTTCCTGAAAGTCATTACTTTCAGATACCTGTGAATTTAGAGAGAATAAGAATCAATTGAATAGATTATATTCCATGAACTTTTCTTGCTACTGATGCAAAAAGTAATTGTAGTTGGTTCCCATTGTTTCTAGAGAAACTGGAGTTGCTTCCCGTTGTTTCTTGAGAACATCTGCTTCTCCAAATATTCTACATAAAATAATGTCTACCCGTTCACTTGCTAAACCTATATATTTAGTTTATTTGTAAATATTGACATATTGTACCGTTGAACCGGGGCATATTACTTCATAAGCTAGTGTTTTCATGGGTTGCAGTTGCTTGCATCTCATTAATGCATTTTCAAGTCATTGAATGCTACATGGAGGCCAGAAAACCTGGGAAAGTAATTTCGTATCAGGTTTTTTCTTGTTGTAGTTCCTGTATTTATTTTGATTAAAAAATGAAATTTTCCTCACCTTGGTAGGTGATTTTCTTCTTATCTTACCAACAAAAGACAGAAAAGAAATATATTATAATTACTATTGGTACAAGATCAACATCGTAATTTTAGAAGAGAACATATTCAGTTCTTGTGGGGATGAACCTTGTTATGTTGCACGGCATGTGGTCATCTACTGCATTGAATGAATCACATACCTTTTGGAGTATCCACTAAATCCAATGATATTTAACTCCCTTCAGAAGAATTTTGTAACAAGTCATGCATATGTGGTGAAGGACTATATTGAGGTATGAATTGTCTATAGAATGGATCCATTCCAAAAGATTCCTTTTTTGGGGGACTTCGTCTCTTCATACATTGTATAGAACTTAGTTCTGTGATACCC
>JAOXNR010000032.1:14265771-14276199 GCA_028571225.1 Parsonsia alboflavescens | reverse complement strand
AGATGAAAAGATTACAATAGGTATTGAATATTACAATAGAATCCCTCTATTCTAATACAAACCTATTCTAACTTTTATCGTATCAAACCACAACAAGAATCCCTCTTGCTTATATCACAACACCTTCAAGAATCCCTTTGAAGGTGACAAAACTTCTCAGGAAGTCGAACTCCCCCTGAGTTCTGGAACTGTTTTGCAAGAACCTTTGTGACACTCCTGTGACACGCTTGTGACAGCTTGTGATAGTGTGGTAGAGATGCTCCTCCCGAGATCTGCTTTATCATAAATATTCTTCCGAATATTTATAAGGACTGTTCAGCATGGACTCCTTAGCGTATCCAATCAAACCTACTCAAACTCAATCACAAAAAGATAATAAAATATAGGAAGCATATCAATTGCTAAAAGATGAACAATATCTTTTTAGATATGAGAATATTTCAGAGATAATCATGAAGATATCAATTTCGAATAGGTAACCAACAAATTTTCACAAATATTAATCTGACTTAAACACTAATTTGATCAACTGTAATATTCAAAAACCAAAATAATAATTGCTCTAAAACACGAAATAATAGCCAATAAATGTTTAACAGGTAATGGACTTAAAAACTAATCGTCAATAAAGATGATGCCTAAATATAGATTTGGATGATCTTGAAAGAATGATTACGTCCACTTTTTGTGGGAACGACGACGGTAGCTAAACCGTCATTTTCTCATTCCACTTACTTTTTACAAACCATTTCTGGGGATGTTTTCTAAAAGCGAAGGCCAATCAAAGTGAGATACAAGACGCCAACAAACTGTACTTGACGCTATTATATTACCCCCTTTTAAAACTTCAATTAATTGATTAGGATTGGTTTTAACGAGAATTGAAGCAAGAAATGTAAGGTTCATTTCTACATCCAATGTATGCATATTCTTATGGGTTACTTCACCTCAAACATTTCTTATAATTCCAAACTTAATCTTCCATATGGGCTGCGCAAGAGAGGTGATCAAATCGGCCATGTATATGGTTTCTTTAATTTTCTAAATTCTAGGTTAGTTTGGTGATCAAATAGAAATATTAGGATATTTTATTTTGGATATTGTCAAATGGACACTTATTCTATATAAATATTAATAATTAATATTACACATAAAAATACCCACCCCTCCGACTTGAATTTTTTTATTTCTAAACCGTCATGTAAAGATGGAGGGTTTTGTAAACCCTTACCTGTTTGTAATTATGTGTACATATATATAAATATATAAAAGTTATTTTTTGAAATACGAATATTGAAAATTGATAAATGAATGATTTATTGAGAGATTTTATTTAATATTTGTGAGGAATTTTTACTGAAAACAATATATATTATTTATTAGATGTGAAAATAAAAAAAGTGTCATTGATAGTTGAATTGGTTGAAGTCTTTCACCAAAGATGTGAGTGCCAAAATTCAAATATTGTCTTTAGCAAAAGTTTTTCTTTTTAAGAATTTACATCGAGGGCCAATGATGTAAAAAATAAAAAGATAGAGGACTAAAAACGATTTAAAAAAATGGTGGACAAAGAATGATAATTTATCTCATAAAATCCCAAAAATATCCTTCTTTAACCCATCAAAAACATTTTTTTTCTATCGTTCAGACCAATTGCATCAAAAAATAAAAGGTGGAGGACCAAAAAAGCTAAAATAAATCGATATGAACCAAAGTCACCAAAATAAAATAGGTGGAGGACCTAAAAAACAAAACAAAAAAATTTTGGACCAGATTTGTAAAAATGAAAAAGATGGAGGATCAAAAATACCAATCTCCACTTATCCAAAACTTTTATGTAACTTTAGAAAAATCAAATACATTACCTTATATTTGATTACTTCAAAATAGAAAACCTTCAATCTTAATTGGAGAATGACATGGGCTTATTTCATATTTCAATTTTAAGTAATTATATAAGTTCAGGAGGGTTCGTAATGTTTTCTGAGGAAAGAAAAATCAAGGTGGCTATACTATTAATATTACTTTACACGTTTGATTAGTAATAACAAGATTGTGCAAGGTTGTCAAATATAAGTGATGTGTTTGGATTGACTTATATTAGCTTAAATAAATAAATAAATGAAGGTCTGTTTATTTGAGATTTTGCAAAAAAAGAAGCATTATAAACCAGAAAGAGAGTCAAATTTGCCTTTTTTTTTTTTTTTTAAAGCTACAAAAAATAATTCATAAAAACGGCACTTAGACTCTATGAATTTTCATTTCATATATATATGAATATATATATTTTATCTTTTCTCTTCCCTTTTTTTAATTTTATCTATTTTTTCCCTTCCCCTTTTTTTTTTCCTTTAAGTTTTTTATTTTCTTTTCTCTCTCCCTCCCCCTCCTTTTGTGATTCTACGTCCATTTTTTTATTTCTTTTTTCTGCTTTTTTACCCCACTCGCTAACCCTAACCCCTCCTCTTCGCATCTTCCTCACACCGTTCTGTTTTTCCTTTCCTTTTCCATTTTTCTCTCCTATTTTTTCATCCATTCTTTTATTTTTTATTTTTTTATTTTAATTCTTTTCGCTCTCTCCCACAATAGCTTGAAAATTCATTTAATTTATCTCTTAGGATTGTATTTATACTTTATGGAAAAAATATAAACATATTTTTTCTTTTTCTTTTTTTTTTTCTCACTAGACTAAATTAAACATCACTTATTTATTATTGTTTTTTCAATCCATCTTGAATTTGCGTTTTTATTTAAAAAATATATATTTTTATATATATTAGTCTATTGTATTAAAAGATAATTTAAATTGTCAAGCCTTACTAGTAAGTGACCATATTGATCTCAAATATGAGACACCACACGGATAAGTAGGAAATCAATAGTTTAAAAATAGTTATCTAAAAAAATATTCTCTTGAACATTTTCCACAAAAATTATAATTGTGACCAAAATTTGAAATGACTAGACTAAATCATACTTTTATTTGAAATTTCCCTATTATAAAAGCTTTAATAGTTTTACGTACCGATTGATCCAAACCATTGTGCCGAGAATGATGAGGATGTTAAAATAGTTACGCAAAAATTTGTATGAAAATTCAGTGTTTCTAACCATTGCGAAAGCAAATTACATAACTTAAAACAATGCTATCATCACAAACATCTAACGTATAACAGATCGCATTGAATGAAGTGACAAAATAGAAGTTTCAAGAAAGGCAAACTTTTGCTATATAGGAATCGTAGTGCAAGAAATGGGGCATATAATGGAAGAGAAAATTAATAAGAAAGAAGTATCTACTACTATTAAAAGAGGGTTGGATGGGAGTAGTCAAAGTTGGTTTGCTGAGGTTTTTCATGGTTTGTTGATGTGTTACTTATTTGGGTTTTCGTGGGAAGGTGAGATAAAAGGTATATTATGGTTTTCAATTACAGAGACACTTTGGGAAAACCCATTCTTAATTTGGCTCTGCAAGTAAACTGAAATTGCTTTAAACTTAATGATTGAAAGCTATTCCAAACCTTTCCTCTCAGATCAACATGACAAGAAACGGAGAAGGAACTAATTAAGTCTTGATCTCCGATCTCCGGGAAGTTTTGATCGATCGATCTCCAGTCAGGAAAAAGCTACTAAACTTCTTATTCATGAGAGTCTAATTAGGGAAACGTGGTACTCAATTTTCCACCGTAGTTAAACTTGTCAGCAAATAATAAACAATACATCCAAATGGCAGAAAAAGATGTGAAGGCGAGAACATTGTTTAATGGAATTTTATGCTCAAAGGGTTTATTCTTGAGGAAGTCATGACTCATTTGATGCATTATTGGACCTTATTATGTCTCGAATTAAAATTAATATTCTCTCCGTCTATAATTGAATGACCTATTTTAAAAAATTTTTAATAATGTTCTCACCACTAAGTTGCATTAATGAGAAGAATAAATCTTTACATTTGTAAAAATGAAAAGCAGTTAATATTTAACTTATTAATTATCAAGTCAATACAAGATGAGACAATTCATTCCGGTTAGAAAAAATTTTATAATCCTATAACTATTCCCATGGCTTGGTCTGGCAATTCATTCTTTCATATCATAATTAATCTTGATCAAGATCAAGGATTTCTCTCATAGCATGCAAATTTCCCATGATCTAGGAAAGAAAAGAAAAAACCTAAAAATATAAATTACAAAGACAGAAGACTCCCAGCATAGAGTGAGTCTTAAAGCAGACTTTTTGTATTTGTCAACTGGAATAATTTTGCAGCCTCTATATTTGTTTCTTTGTGATTCAAGAAGAGGTAGAATTTGAAAATGTGACCAAGTGTGAGGATACTTTTGAAATTACACATAAGAGTAAGAATCTCAAGACCATTTTAATATTTTTGGAAAATTACATTTTATCCGCCGAAATAGATTTCTAACTTTTCTAAAACTCTTTTGAAAATTCAATAAAATAAATAAATATATATATATATATTTCTCAACTTTGAAAGGTTAATTATGATTCTGCCCAAGTGCAGCAAATATGTGGGAGACATCTGCCATACAAATTTTGAAATAGTTATTCCGGGGAACATCTGCCATATATAAAATAAAAATATGCTTCAATACTTCAATCATTTGATAAATTTTATTTGCATGACTTAGAGAAAATTATAAGAGAAAAAAAAAAAATTTGGATTAAAATTAGTTTTGAAAAGTTGAATTGATTAGATGCTTTAACGGGATTGGCATATATGAATATTGAAAACACACTGGTAGATAGAAACCGATTTTACACCCACCGTGGAGATGGCTTGTTCAATTGATGAATTGGTGATGTTAATGGATAAGCTATTTTAAGCATATATATGGAGAAGTGTGTGTTTGATTTCGTGGGGTATGGAATAATCAGTCAGTTAAGAAATCAATTTTAATATTCATCTTATAAATCTTTCACAATTTTGCATTTGACTTGCCATCTGCATGTTAATGTGCGTTAACGGTAGATGGTACTTCCTCCAGGTGTTAGCAGATTTTTATTTATTTTTAAATTAAGTTATTTTTTAACTATTAAAATTCTCTCATTCACTGTCCTAGAAAAATAAATACATGTTTTTTTTTCTTCTATAAATGAGGATTACAATTATGTTTTAAAAATAGAGGAAGTATAATTTACCTTCCTTTTTTTTGTTTTTTTCTTTTCTTTTGAGATGGATTAACTATATTTAGTTATATTTCATTATCTTAGTTTTTTTTTTCTTTAAAAAAAAAAAACATAGTAAAATAAAGAAAATTCAAACTCCTTCATACTTATGAAATGATTTCATTATTGTTATTTCTTTTGCATGGGAGAGGATGCATGGTAAAGGATAATGAACTCTTTGTAACTCCACATAATTACTAAATCTACTGGTTGGAGTTTCTGAGTACGATTTACATGGGAAACATTTATTCGATCATTTGAATCTAATATTTATTTAAGAAAAAGAAATTTCTATATCAAAAACCTTTTACTCCAAATATATATATAACAAAAGCAAATTTTGTCATGTCATATACTTCATCCCTATTATAAGTAGTTTTACCCTGTAACCTATCAGATAGTGGCTGCAGGTTTACTCCATATCGAAGTACCACTTTTCTAGTTCCATATTATAAGTTATTCTTCACAATCTTTACCTATTCTTTTCAATGATGACAAAATAACTATAAACGACTTTATAATTATAGATGAAAGGAGCATTAAATCATCAGAAATATATACAAGTAATTTTAAATTTCGTTCTAACTTCCCTAAAAAGTTTAAGAAAGAAACAATTTTGAACGATATTACGTAGTGCCAGAGCAGTAGAAGCCATTCCATTCAGATGAAGAAAAAACATAACAAAGAGATGTGGGTAAGAATTTTTATATAGAAAAATAAGACGATGAGCCAATAGCAAGACAAAGAAAAGGTCAGGTTTTCTATAGCAACATATAAGCTCCATTTTGTCGTGTAAAACCAACAAAAGTGACTTCCCATCGACAACTAAACCAACCCACTTCATCGATCAAATACTCTTATATCTTCTCTGTTGCAGTCTTATCTTTTGATGTTTTTTCACAACTCATACAGTTGAATAACAACCCCTGTTCTCTGGCGGTCTTTCTTGGCGGCTATGGATGAAACTGGTGGCGCCGGTGATGATTCTAGAACTTGCCCTCGTGGCCATTGGAGACCTGCCGAGGATGAAAAGCTCCGGCTCCTCGTCGAACAATATGGCCCTCAAAACTGGAATTCTATTGCTGAAAAACTTCAAGGAAGATCAGGTGTATATATATATGGCTTTATAATTATATAAATATATATATATATATATATTCTCTTTTAATTTATCCATCTTCTTGTTTGAGGATTTCTTTCTTTTACACTATTGTTGTAATATCACTGTTCTAATCAAGATTAGGGTTAGAGAGGTTTCATTACATCGTCTTCCACGAAGTTAGATCATAAAATGAAAAAAAAACTTAGGAATTTGATTCATTATATCAATATTAAAAAAAGTTAAGACTCAATTTTATATTTGGAAAAAATTAATTATTTCTTTCTTTTCGTGTTTGTTAGAGTATTTAATACTATTTTATAATTGTAAATTTTTTGTGGTTTCTAATAGTTTTTAGGGTTCCTTTTTTTTTTTTTTGTTAAATTTGTTTCAGGGAAGAGCTGCCGGTTAAGATGGTTTAATCAACTTGATCCAAGAATTAACAGAAGACCCTTTACGGAAGAGGAAGAGGAAAGGCTTCTTGCTGCTCATCGAATACACGGGAATAAGTGGGCACTTATTTCAAGGCTTTTCCCTGGAAGAACTGATAATGCCGTAAAGAATCATTGGCATGTTATTATGGCAAGAAGGCAGAGGGAACAATCTAAATTAGGCGGTAAGAGAAGTAATTATCTTCAAGTTAGTAGCGAATCCAACTCTCCTCCTTCTTCCTATGGCTTTCACACTACAAGAAATAAGACTTTAAAAACTAGTCATGGCCGGGAGGAGGATTATTGCTCCAAAATTAGCTTTGAAAATGGGTTCTACAAATTACAGAATCCAAACAGTAGGAGGCTTTTTTCTGTAACAACTTCGAGTTCTTCCTCCGCCCCTTGGAGTTTCATGAGACCACCGGAAAATTATGACACCAATAACTCATTATTTTCAGCTGATTTATTGGGAACGAAAGTGATGAGCAACCAGTTCAGCTGTAATAGTTCATCAAACCAATCTCTATATCAAAGATATTTATTAAATTCCTCATTAGTTAGCAGCTACGGAAATGCAATATTGGAATCCCAAGGCTACAAATCGACGGCGGTTATGAGCCCTATTAGTAGTTTTCCGGTACTTGACAATATTGGTAATCTTGAAACCAATGGAATATTGCGCAAAAGGGGGATTGAGCAGAAGCAAGAGGAATCCATCCAAAAGGAAGAAAACATTCCATTCATAGATTTTCTTGGAGTGGGGATTTCATAATTAATTAGTTAATTAAGCAAACTATATATTATTTTATTTAACATCTTGTTATTAATTAGGGTTTGTTTCATAAAGGTATATGCTTCACATTTTGCATTCTTTTTCCTGGCTTGTTCTTGACTAAATGTAAAATTTGTAAGTTAACTAGGTTAGGTTAGCTGTTTGTTTTAGCCATTAAGCAACAGTAAGTAATCCAAATTATTGCTTAGAAATTTCAGTTATTAAACTTTGCACTTAATCTTGATGTGGATTGATTGTTGTATGAGATTAATTACTCGATCTCCTGATTTCATGCATGGCTACCTTTTATAGAGCTTTTATTTGGCATGATGGCACTGCTTTGTACAATTTATTTTCTAAGGCATATATTATTATAAGTAAAATTGGTATATATTTCTTTGTAGCAAATGTAAGCATCGATCCTGTAGGAAAGATGTTTAGTGTTGCTTCTTTTGGTAAAATCTCTTAAAATACTGAAGTTTTGGCATGAATACAAAGTATTGATTTTGATTAGTATCATTTTCAGCTGCAAGGTAATTGCCATATGTTTCTTAGAACGCAAGAAGCTTTTCTTTGCATACTGTTGAAAGAAAGCTATTTGAAACGTGCTCTGGAAAGGTACATGATAGTTCAATTTTTATGAATATCTTCGAATGAACATATATATATATACATATATATATATATATATATATATATAGAGAGAGAGAGAGAGAGGGAGAGAGAGATAGGGAATCATGACATTGCATTTGCCAAATGAATCTCCCAACCTTGTACTGTGATTCAGCTAATCTCCTTTTAGGTTAGTTTTAATTAGAGGATGTTTTATTGACTTATTTCATGATATATATTCTATACATTATCAAGTCTGTATTACTTACTTACTTTCTTTACTGTTTTTTTTTTTAAAAAAATTTTATTTTAATTACTACCCCTTTGCAAGAAATTGAATGTCACATTTTCTTACCGCTAGTCTCTAGTACATTAATAACAAACTTAGTCATGCCTTTTAAACTATCTTTGTAGATAATATATATATATATATTTATATTATTAACTAGACCCATCAAAACACATGTGATGTTTTTTTATAGATATTATGGAGAGTATCACATGAACATGAAATAGAAGATGTAAAGTTTAAATTTAGTTCATTTTTATCTAAGCGTGTAGCCGAGTAATTCAGAAATGTAACTTACATATTCTAGGTATTGGATTGGATTCGATATTTCTGCATACTTCAGTCTTAATAAGTTGCAGGTCCTTATAGACAGTTAATGTATTTTTTTCTATATCATCCTTCTAATGATATATAGTAAAATAATATTTACATTTTTAAAATGATATAATTTACTTTAATTGTTTACAAAATGACTACTTTTACCCTAAATTTCGTTAGATCCATCACGGTTTAAGGGACTCGGAGCAGTCGTAATGGAGCGGCTACATGGCTATCATTAGTACACGTGAGAAGATCGCGTTTACTGTGTGCTAAAGTGAGCCACCATGAGATCAAATCCTAACTGGTCCGGCGTTTTGGCCCATTAATCAGGACAGTACAGCCTGAATGCCCAATGCCATATTGTGGCAATCAGGGTGATTTTTAAGTTTGACCACTTTAATTGGTTATTTTCAAATCTACTCATTTCTTCAATATTTTACACTCATTTACCATTTACTATTTTTTATTTTATATCCACTTTAATTTATAACTTCTACAAGGTTATACTCCTTCCGATCGGATTTAAATGTCCTTTTTTTATATATTTTGAATTATTTAAAATTGGATATCTTATTTTTTATTTTAGTTAAATTTCTATTAAAAGAAAAGATCACATTGCAATATTAAAATTAATTAAGTCAAATTTTTTTCTTAAAATATATACAATTTAAAGTAGAACATTAAATTTTGGGCGGAGTAAGTAGCATTTTTACAGGCATTAAAAAAAAAAAAACCCCTAATATAAATCAGAATTAAAAAATGACATATAAAAAGTTTAATAGCATAACCTTATGTGATATTTTTTTTTCCTATTTGAAATCATTAACGTGAGAACTGAATTTGTATTTTCCTTTTCTTTTTTCAATTTAATTATTCAATTTTAAAGTGTGTTAATTTTATTTGATTACTTAACTTTGTCTGATTTGATAATTTAGTCATTCAACTTTGTGAGTTTTATTATCCATTTAACTTTATAAAAATATTCAAAGGATTTAACCTTAATTATGCAATTTATCAAATTCACAAAATTGAGTAGTTAAATTGACACATTTAAAAATTACGTGGACAAATTACATAGAATTTAAAACTTCAGTGGTCATATTAATTGTTATGTCATATTTTTTTAATGCTGGTTTTCTAAAAATTGAGATACGACAGGATTTGCAACCTTCAACAAAAGATTGGCAGCAAACATGCCTCCAGGTCTCTAACCGGAACCCATTGCAACAATCTCAGTTTTGGACCTGATAAAATTTGCCATTGATCACTACAACGATTTCAAATTGTTTTTGGAACAAAACAATTACATTCCCCACCCCCCCCCTCCCTCACCTCTTGGTAGCAATGATGAGGGTGGTTCTTCCAAAAACATGGGAACAAAGAACATGGTGATGGCAAAGTACAATCTAAACAGCAAGACCCTGAGATTCAAGAAATCCTAAAGATCCCAACTGTTGCAGATTGCGCAACGGAAACAAAAATAATTTTACAAAAAACGATCATATCAGACTCATCATATTTGTAACTGTTTTCTATGCCTATAGGTTCAGATATATAAATACCTTTATCGCGTAGATCAACTATTTCAATTAGCTCCCTAATTGTTGAGCCTCTAGATCATCTACACGAGTCCTGCAGACATGACTTTGTGTCCCTACACAAAAACACAGAAAAACAACGTTTGTTTCTGTCTTCTGTATTCAGAAGATAAGTTACG
>JAOXNR010000032.1:14240806-14258106 GCA_028571225.1 Parsonsia alboflavescens | reverse complement strand
TTGTTCAAGTTCATCCCCTTCGCTCATGGCTTCAAAGTCGAACAGCTCTTCTTTGTTTTGAACAAATATCATCAACGCCTTCTACATCTTTGATGCCTTTGTCCTTGTGATTGGCCCCAGTGGAATTGATGGTGCCTAGTCCCCATCACTATATATAAATATATTCAAAATTATATTTGACATCTATAATATTTAAAATGTTTTCGTATACATGAACTTTATATCCTAATTATTTTATTTAATTAAACTAAAATTTTCAATTATAATAATATAAAATATTGTTACCTTTAGTCCTTCATCCTTTATTTTATTTTTGTGTTATAATACTTTTCAATTATTTTACCATTTTCTAGTTCATAATGTATTTTATTTTATTTCTAACCTTAATCCCTCTTCGAATCTTTCTTATTATTATTACTAAAACTTTTAGTTTAATTAAATAAAATAATTAGGATATAAAGTTCATGCATAAAAAAATTCAAAAAAAATTTTGGACATGTCATTATAATTATGTGTACATATATAATTATGAATATATAAAAGTTGTTAGTGAAATACAAATATAGAAAATTGATATGTGAATTATTTATTAATGAATTTATATTTAATAATTGAAAGAACTTTTACTGAAAACAATATATACTATTTGATGTATAAAACAAAAGTTGTTGACAGTTCAAATGTCCTTGAACTCAAATGTCCAAGTTCAAATCTTATTGTAATAAAAAAATCTTTATTTTTAAAGATTTTCATTCATGATCAAGACATAAAAAATAAAAATGTGAAGGACCAAAAAGGATAAAAAAGTGGAGGACCAAAAATGATAAATTACCTAATAAAATTCCTAAAATACCCTCTGTGACCAGTCAGAAAACTCTCCAAAACACGTTTAAATAAGCAATTGTGTTTAAAAGATTTTTTTTAAAAAAGTCGATGATCGAACAAACTTAAATAAATCGATATAAACCAAACTCACCAAAAAAAATTTTTTGATGATGGACCAAAAAAGATAATTTTGAACCAAACTTGTAAAGACAAAAAAAGTAAGAGATCAAAATTACCAATTTTTCACTTGAAAATACATAGACGACTTAAAAAGTAAGAAATAGACTTGCGGGATTTTTGTAGCTAAAATATTTTACGTAACTAAAACAAGATTATTTTACCTATAACCAGTACCCCAAAAGGTTGGTTAGCATGTACACAGGGAGGGGAGGTTTGGCATCAATATATACTCCAAATAAGTTTAAATAGATATTTTTCACTAATTCCATATAAATTTAGTAAATATAAATAAACATGTTGACTTATATTTGATTTTTAAGTGGATAGTTAATGAATACAGCAAATAGCCATTTATATTTATGGACCTAAATGAAATATCCATTTAATTTAAATAATACATCCATATCCATCTATTATATAGCAAACTTAGATGCCCATTAAAAAACTAATCATAATGTCACCCCTAAGTAATACCTACTTTAAACAATAATAATAATAAGTTAAGAAGAAACAAACAAAAGCTGATAGATTCCTCGAATAAAAAGGGGTTATTTTTCAGAAGCATTATGAGATCCAAATCAAACAAAATTCAACATTTAAACATTCTTTTTGTTTCTCCTTTTGAATCTGTTTAAAAGTAAAGGCAAGAGAACCCAAGAAACCATTGACTCAATATCCAGTCAAATATAGTTTTGGGCCAACTAATTAGATTACAAGCTTATCCTCAACAACATAAACTCACCAGATCAAGAACGTATATATGTTTTGTCAAAGGCGCATTCTAACCGTTACCGTAACGGAAATATTACTTCATTTGTTTGGCTATATAAGTGCTGAAGCAATAATTCCGTTACGATAACGATTGGAACGCGTATTGCGAAGCACGCCTTAACAAATCCGTATATATATATATATATATAGGATTTTTAATCAATTTAATCCCCATAAATTTAGATTAAAAACAGTCAGATCCTTTGAATTTTATTCACGTAATGATGCCGATCATATGTACGTCACCTGATAGTGTTTAAGATAAAATCACCATTTTAATTTGAATTTTAAAAATTTTTTAAAAAAAACACTTGAAGAGACACCACTACCCTGGTCTCCTTAAGCAAATCCCCAATCCCATCGGCAGAGAAAACATCTGATCAAGAAAGACGAAACCTCTGAGAAGATCGATCTCTTTGGATCTATATAAATCTGATGTTTGTTTGTTTAAAATTTATGTTGTATGCTGAATATTAATGATTGGGACACTGGAAGATCTAGGGGCTTCGGTTTCGTTACCTTCAAGGACGAGCAAGCCATGAAGGATGCCATTGAGGGAATGAATGGTCAAAATCTTGACGGTCGCAACATCACCGTTATCGAAGCTCAGTCCCGCGGTGGCGGCGCTGGGTTCCGTGGTCCACGCCGCAATGGTGGTGGAGGTGGATATGGTGAAGGTGGTCGACGTGATGGTGGATATGGTGGCGGTCGCCGTGAAGGTGGTTATGGTGGAGGTGACTGGGGCTATGGCGGCGGAGGCCGTGCCCGTTACTCTAGAGGCGGTGGTGGTTCTGATGGAAACTGGAGAAATGAGAACCAGATTTAGATTAGTTGGGTGGGATTTAGGTTCTTTTAGATTCATGTTAATGTTTGGCAAAGCTGTTAGCGGGGTTTGTGGGTGTGGTTCCTTTCAGTTGATTCGCAATGGTTACCTTGGTTCTGGTTCTCTGCCTTTTTGACCGGGTTACTTTTCCCGATGGATTTACAGAATTCCCTGGAATGAAGTAAATTTGAGATCTGTTCTGCAAACTGTGATTTTGATTTGATATTGAGCAGCCTGCAATAACTAAACAATTGCTAATTTTGAAATACTATAAAAGATCGAAATTCTTGAAAGTCCATTCTTATTTTTATTGGCCGGACGGTCGGGCAACAATTGAATTGGTTTTTTTTTTTTTTTTTTTCCTTTCTATTGGATGTACAGATACGCCACCGAGAAACACCCGATCGGAGCTGATCTGCTGGACAGAGCCAGAGAGAAAATTGCTAGTGCTGCTAGGGAAATGAAGGACAAGGCTGAGCATATGGGAAACCATATACTCATCAGCAGATTAGGAGTTCCATTGAGAGTTAAAAAAGGAGAACCCAGAAATATGCATTCAGCTCTTCTTCTTCGTATGTGTTGGTTTCATCTTTCTTGATAAGAGATCGATCTTCTTAGAGGTTTCATCTTTCTTGATCAGATGCTGCCTCTACCGATGGGACTGGGGATTTGCTTACGGAGACCAGGGTGATGGTGTCCGCCAAAGCATGAGTAGTAAAAAACTGATAATTTGAACAATTTCAACTATTTATAAAAAAAATTTAAAAGATAGAATTATTTCTTATCTAAATTTATAAGGTCAAATCGATTAAAATCTATATATATATAATATTACGAAATACATATTATATAATATCTTATATAGTGCTGTAATTAAATTTCAAACTCCTAAGTTTACAAAAAAAAAACATTCTTTTATGAAAATTTATTTTTTTAAATAATTTTTATAAACTAAACTCCAAAAAAATAAATTAATCTCTATAGTACTTAATTAAATTATTTTATTTCATTTTTAAAAAAAGATAATCAATTGTAAAAAATTTAATTAGAATACACTACGGGTGTATTCAGTAACATTATAACATTTCCATGTATGTATATATATGTATATATATGGACAAAAGTGCTATAAAATATTACAAAACACTCCTTACAGAGTGCTCTAATTAAATCTTCAACTATTAAAATTAACAATCTAACTGTCTTTTTTTGTTTAATAAAATAAAATATAACAATATAATCAAACGTCTCAAAAATTTAATTTTAGTTTATAAAAAATATTAACAAAAAATAATTTTTATAGAAAATTTATTTTTTCTTTACAACTCACCATTAACTTTGAGTGTTAGAAACCTAAATGGAATACTTTATAAAAGGTGCTATCTAGCACTCCATAACATTACCCTGTGTATATCCATGTTAAATATATTTGGGGAGAAATATAAACCTATAAATTTCCTAAAGATCACACAACGAAAACAGATATTATTTTGACAAGGATACAAAGAAAACATTAAAACAGCACAAGGATCCATTAGTACCAAGGCATGCAAAGTAGCAACGCCCTGAAATAAATACTGTATCGCCAAATCATTACAACAATAATTCCGGGAATGTTCAGGCGAGCCTTAGGATTTTAGGTCCTCTATGATCTTCTAATCTGCAAGAATAAACAGGAAAGTAAGAATTTGAACTTCTGCCGAGCATAAGGTTCAAAGAAATCAGAAATGGGGGACCTTTATGCAGTCATGATGAGTTCTCAAACCGAACAACTACACAAGTGATGTTGTCAGAGCTGCCCCTAGAATAGGCTTCTTCTGTAAGTCTTCTAGATGCAGCCTCTGCATCTGTTATATCCTGTACAATTGCTACTGCATCCTGAAATCAGATGGCAAAGATACAATTCAAGTTAGATTATTAAGAAATCAGTTCATTTATGCAATTAATCTATTGCAATAAACAAGATAATACAAGGATTGTTGAGCGTTTGTATATTCAACAAGAATGATGGCCGGGCAAAAGTCATTTTCCCATAACGTGATAAATGGAGAATGGGAAGTGAATCTTGTAAAAGCTTACTTCAAGAGAAAGCTTGGGTTTAGGAGTTTCAATTCAATTCGACTTAAAAAATAAGAAAGTTAAAGAACCAAAAACTGAGACAAAAGTGGCTGCACGAAAAACAATGTTGTCAAACTCCAATTAAGAACCAAATAAAACTACTTTCAGATCACCCAAAGATATGTCATACCCTATTATTAGATTATGTAAAAGAAATTAATTATGAATGCTATGGTTTTCAGCCTCTCCCCTCTTAGGTCCAAACTAATCAATCTCTTCTATGGTCATACTCTCCCAAATAAAAAGGAAACAAGAAAACCAAAATCAGGAAGTTCATGCAAAACTGATGCCGAAAAATGTTACACGCCGAAGGACAAGAATTAAGAGAGAATTCGAATTCAACATAACTTTCAAGCCAACCCAATCAAACTAAAGCTTGCTGTTTTGGAAAAATGTATAAAATTCTGTATCTAAAACATTTATGATTCCATTAGCTGCATGATACCTTATGTCTTACAAATATCTCATACAACAGACAATTTTACCTCCCTTCTGTATTCCTATTTGTGGTAAATTCTCCTGCCTTCTGTATTCGTTTTTGGCCAAAAGATTTCATTATTCCAGTCAGTCAAATCATTATTGGCCTTTCAAAGGAGAAAAAAGAAAAACTTCTTTTAATTTTTTTTGTTGCTCCAAACATTATTAGTGAAGATGCCATAATGAAATCAAGGGCTTCTAGCCTATTTGATCCCACATGTTTAGACCCAACTATAGTATGATCTCATAAGTTTTTTTTTAATCATTATGGTACCTCAACATTTCATGAAAAGTCATTATGATCCCAACTACTATTTTTCAACAAAACACTAATCGCAACTAGTCATTTATTGACATAGGATAACATTTTAGGGGAAAAATTATCAAATCATCCTTACTGCTCAAAATATAACTAATCCATTTTAAGAAAGAAAAAAAAAATTAGATGCATTTGAATTAACAAACCCAAATATATTAACTAGACAACCAAAATTCATTCACAACACTTGGGTTGGTTGGATTTTGAGTGGCAAGGATGAGATGGATAATTTTACCCCTGAAAAGTTATCCCGTAAAAGTAAAATGACAGGTTTCAATGAGTGTTTTGCTTAAAAAATGTAAGTTGGACCAAAATGGCTGTCCATAATATGCTGAGAGACCATAATGGCTACCCATAATATGTTAAGGGATCATGACGGCCGAAAAAAGAATTTTGGGGGATCATACTATAGTTTGATTCAAACACGTGGGACCAAATGGGCTAGAACCCCTGAAATCAATTTTCTCCCATTTTTCTAAAGCAAAGGTCCCTCTTTTCTATCTATTCCCAATAACTTCCTTAAGGAATATTTTCCTTAACTACCAATCATTATCACTGTAGCTACCCCCCCAGCACAGAAGAAATTCCTTCTCCCATGTTATACTTCATCAAAAATTGAGTGTTCTAAATTGACATGATGGAATTTTTTAGGAGAACCTCTCAACACAAAAATGTTAACACCTTACTCTTATCAATTAAAGTCGTTAATGCTATAACAATTTTGTTAGAGGAGTTCATATCCTTTAAATGTTGAGGTTGACTGTGCAGCTATCAATAAAAAAATTTATTTGAAGAAATAGGGCATTCTTCTTCTTGATATTCAAAATATATAAAAAAAAAAAATGAATATTCAATTCTTTAGAGAAGAATGTTGCAGGTAGCAGAATATTTAATGTATCCAAAGTGAAACTACAATATTTGGTTGGTGGAAGTCTAAGGAAAAATTTTTCAGTAAGGAATGCGGCTCTAACTCTAAAGACCTACAGAAAGCAAATGCCATACCACAACCTCCCAGAGATTTTCTTTAAAGAACACAAGTAGTTCCTCCAGGAACTCCTTATGCAGTTGAAGGAAACTTGCCTTATTTGAAAGGACATTCCAAAGTCCATCACTTGCAATTATTATAAAATCTACACCACCAATCTCTTGTTCCTGTGGATAGCAAAAAAAAAAGGCAATATAGCATTATTAAAGTTAAATAGGAACAGATTTATTATCAAAGTGAAACCAAAAGGGAGACATGAAAAAAAAAAGAAAAGAAAGAAAATGAATAAAACTGAAACTAAAGCTCTCCGCCAAATTGTCAGCAACAAACACAGAAGGAAAAAAAACCCAACAACAACAAAAACACACACAAAATACCAGGGACAGTGTATAAGCAAATTAATAAATGATGTATCGCAGGAAGAAAATATGCAGAATCATAAATGGATACTCTAGGTATTTCCATACTGCAGGACATATTGATCAAATCACTTCAATTTGCTTCATTCTTTGGAACATTTCATTTCTGTCCATTCGAGATAAATAGATCCAATAGATCATGTATGGAATATTAAAAGCCATTGATATGGTCAGGGCAGAGCTAACATATTTTCTGGAAACTCTAGAATCTGGATTCACTAATGCCAACCAAATCCAGGTCATGGCTGGAACTTTGCGGTAGCATCAAAGACTTAGCCATCAATTACAGAGCTCTCATGTTTCATGTTTTGATCTGACACTCCTTGCCCTCAGTTTTGAAATTAGTCCTCTGCACTATGACACTTAACCTCTCCATGCATTCATGTCTTCATAGATTGAAGAAACATTTTAAACAAAGAAAAAAAGCACCTGAATTTCTGGCTCAGCCACAACATACGGTTTTAGTAGTTTATCCCCAAATGCACGGGAAACCGCCAGAACACCTCCAACCCGCCATGTACCTGAAGAAATTAACAGCAGCTAAAGTTTGTAACCATTTCATCATAATTATCTATTATCTACAACAGTGAGACATGTCAAATAGAAAAATAGCTCATAACAGAAAGCAGTATCCTTGCTGCAGCATACAAGCCAAAGGATTCAAGTATTATCCTTGAGATTCCAACACAGGATGAAAGCACGGATTTCAAGCAATTTTATCACCGGACAACTACATACTTAATGCTTTTGCTTTTGCTTTTGCCTTTGCCGAATGGGAATGTACCTGCTCAACTATTCATCATCTTGTCTGTTTGTTTCTACTTGCAATCACAGTGCTGAAGTTGGAGAATAATATTTATGTACTTGACAGGAATTTCAATATAAAACCAATTATCTTGAGTACTTTGTTTGATGTAAATGAAGCTAAAAGCATTGGCTACAGCCTTCAATGTCATTTATACAGTAATCATCTAACAGAACAGATATGATAAGAGAATTAATAGAGAACTTTAAGAAGATTTAATATGTTAAGATTCAAGAATAGTTCCTTTTAAAATATGCCATTTTTATGTGCAAAATCATATCACCAGGAAACACAACATATTAGGAAAGTCAAAGGAAGTTCTATCAGATACATAATTGTCTGCATCATCTTGAAATCAGAACACACCTTCATGATAAACTCCAAAAGGGACATTGACCGCAAGGAAGATTGAATACCAAGTACACTAAACTATTACATAATGTCTCATATAGCTAGTTAACTTCCTCAAAGAAATCATGAGCATTAATTTGAACACAATTTAACAAGTAATCAAGTTGCACACAGCTACAGGATAAAACCATATTTCTAGGTGACATACCCTGCCTGCTTTTAACTTGGAACAAATTATGTCAAAATATTTATTGATTCTGTTGTGTAAAAATTAAATTATTAAAAGAAAAGAGAACATCTTCCCAACAGAAGAAGCAGAGATAAAAGGAATGTGATAATTCCCAAAAGGGACTTAACTTTTGATACTTTCTGCTACTTTTCAGATCATCTATGTAAAGTAATCCTGTTCTTTCTTTCAAAGAAATCCCTTTATTATTGGAGATAGTAAGAAATGGTACCAATGGTAAATAAATTTTGTCCAGGCGCAAGTTAATTGGATCCAGTTTGAGTCATATTACATTGCTTCAAGATTAAGCTTGTATTTGCTTTGGTTTTCAAGAATTGTTTTTAATGCTACAATAAAAATTCTCAACATACTTCCTCCAAAACTTTTATTCAATTCAAAATTCAAGTCTTCTCTATACCCCACTCATGGGCCCCACCTATTCACATTAACTATACTTTCTTAACATATTTCAATGATAGTTTACCTATTACCAGTTATTGCATAATAATAGTCAACATTTGGTATTTACACAAGTATTAAGCAAATGATTAGGCAATTTTCAATTACAAATAGAAAAGAACAAAAATAAGAAAGTTATGGAATGGAGGTAGTATATTAAAACTAATTTAATACACATCAATCATTAAAATGCAAAACTATAAAATTCAACCTAAATACATCATTTAATTTCATTCTCAACACAAAAATGATAGCCACACGTAAAAAAGTCCAATCTAACTAGCCATTCACATATTATTTTGATAGGGGACCATTTTAGATGTTTTTCTATGTTCTCAATGGTCTTTTCCCAAGAAATATCACTTACTTTCACAAAAATGACAAAAAGAATCATAAAGGAACTTGTAGAAAACACTGAGAATACAGTACAATACAGTATCAATCTAACTTGCGAAATAATCACACTTAACACATACGGTACCTGGACAACAAAATTAATGACAAACATGAACTTGGATCATTGGAATGATGTTTACTGCATTCAAAGATCCCAATTGGTAGACTTTCTAGGAACTCTGAGACTTGACTAAGTGTTCACATCTTGTGTGAACAACATTTAGGCATTATTTTACCCTAAAGCTTCTCAAACTCAGCAGTCAACATAATATCTCAGATCTATTAATGCTCGAAGAGTCCAAGTAACATGAAAATAATTATTATCCAATTTCATCTGTAATTTGCATAACATTCAGAGCACAATCAATAATCATATGGAAAAACAAAGAAAGAAAGAAATATTCACTATGCTAGCTTAAATGCATCTCTTTCAACATAGTTTCTGTAACCGTTGTAAAGGTAGTTACATAACATTAACTAGAAGAATTTTAAATTGCATGGAAGTATCCAAGATGGAACTAATTATCTTTTGCATTTAACTTTCCCATCTTTTGAATAGTTGCACTATAGCATGAGGTTAATAAATTCATTACCTTCAGTTAGTATGCAGGACAAAGATACTCACGGGTAACAGGACAGATCACAAAGATTTCCCTCTAACTGTATTCTAATTGCAAAATAAGTATTCCAGGAAAGGCCAAAAGTTTCAGCATAAATTTATTGAGGACTCCATAAATTTCATATAAACTCTCAATTTCAAGTGCTAACCTTCATTGGTGTTGTTTAAGGAAGGTTTTCAACTTAAATGGATAAAACATGATTCAATCTTGTCATTAGCTTTTCAGATGACATGAACAATCCAGCATCCGTAGTACTGAAACACCAAGGGCCTTGAACTTCAAATTCAGGAGAAAAAGAAACTAATGAAAAGGAAATATTCAAATTTCCATCAAGCTTCACCAAAGTTCTAGAGAGCATGAAAATAAGTGGAATCACTTGTAAATTGGAGAATGAGAAAAACTATTATATTTAATACCTATGAAAAGAGGAAACAAACAAGAACTTGAACACCAACCAACTTCCTGACGTGCTTAGATTACATGATTATTTTGGTATCACGATGATAATTTTCATTTAATGAAACCGAAAGTTGTATTTTTCATACTATGCCATAAACAGAATTATCCAAATAAGTAGCTAAATTTTGACTGAGAGAAAAGAAAGATATACCAGCCCAAATGATGAAACCTCCTGCTTGTTCTATCCTTTCACGCTCATCAGATCTATCAGGCTTGTGGTCAATGGACAATGGGATAGCTATACAAAATTAATTAATAGACATTAGGAACATAAATATGAAAGCAAATGCAAAGTCCTTTTCACATGTCCAGCACAAAAAACCATAAGTGAAAAAATACTAAGAAAGGATCAGATATAGAGGTTCATGCTCCTCCAAAAAAACGAGTTCATGATGAACTCAACCAAAGAGTAAGTTGTCAGAGTCCACATATATTATTCCACTAATAAAATCAGTAACTAGAAAAAACATTTTGTGTGATTTTGTTTATTGTTTTAACTTAAAAAAACCTTACCCCTTCAACTTCTAAAGTTCATAAAGTAATAATCTAGGATTTTACTCATTACAAGTCCTTATTGCATGCATAACTATCTTTCGGTGACTGCCCTGGCAGTACGAGTAAATTCTCATGTGTAAACATTTCTGATAGCTCCTGGGAGACCTTAGTGTTTGATTTATTAAGGGCAGATGAGACAAGCCCAAAAGCCTGCCTATAATTAGGTTATAAACAATGTACCATGTCGGCCATCAGAAATCGTGAGCTCTCTATAATGCTGATATGCATCCTTACAATTAGGTTATAGACTCTCTTATACAAACACAATGCAGACACATGTAGATGAAATATCCTTTTAATCCTTCTCACAAAGAACTCAGTCCTTCAAGCTACCTCTTACTGGCCTTCCATGTGTTAGTTCAATAATGTTTTTTCCCTTCTGTAACATCAAATGATCCTAGAGAAAAGGTTCATCAATTCAAGGTGATTTTTCACCCCTTTTTGCAAAGGCTCTTAATCTAAGGAGAATAATGGAGTTCCAGGAATCACTAGTTGGAAAATAGAGGATTCTAAATCCCTCTGGAGACATTGAAAATATAGTCCCACTAGCCTAACAAAGGGCTGTAATGAAGTGCTGACAATGCCCATGATAATATTCACATCTTTTACAAGTTAAAATTATACTCCATTTCCAGACCAAAAGTAACATCCTATTATGCACACCAATATTGAGTACTTCTTGGTACAAGTACACCTTGGGTATATTCATCAAGTATTTAAAAAATATATTTTACTATTATATTATATAACCAAAGTTCTAGAGAGCAGGAAAATAAGTGGTAAGAGTATGCCTTAGTTTTTATATTATATATCGTCATGTCCATATCCTAAATTTTTAGAGTATACCCATATCTCCTCTCGGTATTAATATTGCACCCATATACCAATCTCACAGTAATGATGGCTGCAAAAGAAAAGAAAACAATCACTCTCCTTTTAGTTCTACAAAAGCCACTGTGAACATCACCGGAAGGGTTTTTAAGTGAAAAGTGAGATGCTTGATGAGATCCCCCAATCTCACAATGAAGACGGCTGCTAAAAAACTTACTATCCTTCATCTAGTTCTGCAGAAGCCAATCTAAATATTACAGTCTTATGCCAAATCTCACTCTCACCTTCTTCTAGCTGTGCAAAAGCAAGAGTGGGAAGGGTTTTGATGAGAAAGTGAGACCCTTAACGAACGACGCTGACAAGTGAGACTCTTGACTTTAAAAATTAGGGTTAGAGTTTTATGTGTTTACAAATTTTTTTGAAAAATTAATCATATAAAGCTACAAAAATGGATTTTTAACTTTTAAGAAGAAATGTTAAAATTGAGTTTCTATCCAAATGGACCCACATTAACTCTTTTTTTATGGACGTTAGTGCTCTATCTGTTATAGAATATAATAGTCACCATAATAATATGCATACATGAATTGACAAATGCACAAGCATTTACAAACAAACAATAATCTTTATAGGGAAAAAAAAAAAGGATCATCATAATTTGCTATATGGGATAAATCTGAAACTTAAACTGGGAGAATACATTCAATTCAACTTTAGCAATATAAGGAACAAATCTATTGGATATGGCAATAAATGAAAAAAACCTTCAGAATGTGGAAATCTTGCATTCCTATGAGACATCAAGGAAACAACAACAAACCTGAACCAGCTCTACAAGCCACAACTCTAGAATCTCCCACGTTTGCAACAAGAAGTCTATCCCCTACAAGAACAGCAGTTGATGCAGTTGAACCAGCATCTTTCTGCTGCCCTTTTTCTTCATTAAGGTAATTAGCATCAGTCTGTCTAAATACTTCAACTGCAGTCAAACACTTAACAAATTACTTCTGAGCTTAAGACAGACCAAGAAATAAAACAGTCTATTGGGCGATAGAGTTATGGTGTGAACATCTTACCTATGGCTGATTTTGTGTCTTTAATAAAATCTGGATGGCTAGTTAAATTTGTAAAGAGATTGTTCTTAAGGTACTCAGCAGTTCGGGAACCACCATGACCTATGTTAGTAAAAGAGTAAACAAAGGGTTAAGTGTTAGCTAAATAAGACATTCACTGCTCAATTTTATTATCGGACATCTTTTAGGTACTAAGCTACTGTACAGGGACTGCAACATAACCAACTGAGATTAGAATAATAAAAGTTTTTCCAATACAGTTCCTTAATAGCTATGTAAAATACCATCAAAAACACCGAAAAAGGCAACCATTTGCCCATCAACTTCAGATATCCTTGTCTCATAGAAATCTTCCATGGATGCTCGCTTTCCCTTAAAACTTGAATATCCATAGCTGAACCTTGGATTTCGGTTTCCAGCAAGAAAGCTGTGAAACAATGGGAATAATGGTCGCCATTAAGTTGTGCATTTATAGAATTTAGGATAAGATGACAGAAAGGAAATGTAAAATCATCTTTTAACCAGGAAAGTAAATCAATGTGATTGACACAATTCAATCATTACAGAGTAAGCATTTATTACATTTTAAACACACTTAGGCCAAGAATGACGACTGAACCTCTGCTAAAGTTATAAATACACTGCTTCATATATATAAATATCATCCAAAAATTAGATGTTGGCCATAGGGTTTAGCTTAACAACAGATGCAATTATGGTGCTTGCTAGGCTTGTCAACTGCATGTATGCTACTCATTACAAAATTCATAGATCTTTCTAATTAAAAATGGGAAAAATATAAGAACAAATTAACCATCTCTATGCAACCTCTCAAAACTGTTGGTTACACTAGCACCACATAGGGGTGCAATCGAGACGAGCCGAGCTTGACCAAAAAAATCAAGCTCAAGCTCAAGCTGAAATTTTGGAGCTTGATCTCGAGTCAAGCTTGAGCTCGGCTCAGCTTGAAATTTTTTTAAAAAATTTCTTAATTTAATTTTTTAAAAAAATATATATTTTTAAAATAGATTATTTTAAAATATATTTATTATTAGTCAAATATATTTATTATTAAAAATATCTATATAATTATTTATAATTTAAATAACATTATATAAAATACATTATATATATATATCTATATATTTAAAAGAGATTATTTTAGAATATATTTATTACTAGTCAAATATATTTATTATTAAAAATATATATATAATTATTTATAATTTAAATAAAATTATATAAAATATATTATATAGCTCGAAGCTCAGCTCAAGACTCAACTCAACCTCGATCGTAGCTCGACTTGATTCAAGCTCTAGTCGAGCTCGACTCGTTTGCACCCCTAGTACCACAACTATCTTTCTAACAAAGAATTCCGGAACACTGGAAATTTTTTTCTAGAAATAACAATTTAAATCAGTAACAGTTTTACTCTAGTAACAGTTAAAGATATATCCAAACTGAAAATACACAGGAAAGAGGTATGTGTAATATAACTTTTTAAATCAGTGATTCAGTTACACCTTGAAAATCATTATCTCGGAAACCCCTTGGATCTATAAGATCCCAGACAAGGTACTAGGATATTGATCTTGCTGTAGGTAAATATAAGGATTCTTAGAGTTAGATACTTAGAAGGCAAAATATTAGAACCTTGAAGAATACTACTCAATTTCAGTAATTTTGGTCTTTGGCTCTTTGGCGAGCTTAGGGTCTTAGTCTGAATTCTGGATTATTATAAATTTGAGTTACAAAGAGTATTAGATGGTTCTATAGATATTATTTCAGGAAAAAGTATCATTTGATGATGCAACCAGAATGTGTTTCATGCATGAAGCTATATTCCCAGCATTATTTGTCAAACTCTACATTGCATGTACTTGGCAAAGGAGCTAGGTACAAGTATGCAAACATTCTGAAATGTAGGATACAAGGATATGGCAAAACTTGGACACAGTTAGACAGTAGATGAAAGTGATGTAGGTCATATCTTCTTCCAAACTTTTAAAACAACTTGAGGAAGATACCAACACATTCTCAACATGTTTTTCAAGAATTCAAAGTATTATCTATACACTCTCACTCTCTCTTTTTGAGCCAATTAAGAACCGGGTAATGGTCCTATCTGCTTTTCCTGTTACTCTTTTAGAGTAAAAGTCAAAGCATCCACAAAAACACATTCCTAAACAGACACCCATGTCATATCATATCTGAGACAGGTGTCAAAGCGAAGCAAAAGCAAAGAGTTCAACACACTGACAAACATTAAACATCAATAAAGATGATTCTCATTACTTCCTATCGCAGTTTATAAGCCCTATGATATCCGTCAAAGCTAATGTCCTATGTTGGAGTAGTTGCCCAGTGACTTTTAAACTTTAATAAAATTTCCTAAAAGCAAATGACAGACATAAAAGTAATTCTTGCCATGTCCACAATAGTGTACCTTAAACAAATTTGCAAATATGAGAGAGAGGTTCCTTTAAAGATGGGAGAAAAAAAGAGCCAATTCCCTGCTTACAGATGGTATTGAGCAGTGAACTAGGAGAAATACACTTCAGTGATCCCAAATAATGGGGAAGCCTTATAGTGCCTTTTTCCATTGGTGGCTGTGATTTCATGTTAATCAGGTATATTACCATGCCTTAACCTTTCAAATAAAGGAAACAATAAATTTGTTTGAGATCAAATATGTTTAATAGAAATTAAAACTGATTTGGAAATATCAAACTTCCAATTTCTTTTCGTTTCATAGAATCATGAAGTTGTTTATATCGTAATCTTCTCATTGCTCTCATTTTCCTAGGTAGTAATCCCTTCTATCCCTGTAAACATATAAGGCATCATTATCTGCAATGTCTAGTGTGAGTTTAGGAAGAAAACCAGCAATCTTGTAAATTTCATAATTTTCTAAAGGATCACAGTATCAATGAACATCCAAGGAATGAGAGGAGCATTTAGCATGCATGCACAATTTATTATGCTCAAGTTATTACCTATTCTTCAGCTTATAACTTCATCTTTCAAAACATGAATGATATAGTAAATTCATAAGTTATAAGGTCATAGGTATCATAATTCTGAATCCCTGCAATGAATGCATTTACTTTGTTGATACTGCAGTTGGTGAAGTAAATTTATGGCCATAACCCATAAGTTTACTGCAATATTCACATTAAATTAAAACATTAAGATCATTAAGTAATCAAAGTATAAACAGAAAATAAGGCATTTCAGATCAAATTGTCTCTCTACATTATTGGCTACAAATTCCAGTCAATCATAAGGTGGATAAGTCAACATTTGACAAATGTATCCCAGAGTGCAGGTATCCTTGGAGAATGCTAAACAGATAAACTGATAGCAAAGAAACAAAAAAATAATTTTGAACAAGACTGGCAATAAATAAAACACAGTAAAAATAACAAATGAACAATGATCCTGTTTAAATTTAAAAGGTCATGTATTTCGCCAATTTAACATTTCACCTGAAACAGAAAAGGCCACCTTTTAACTTGAAGAACAAAAACACTAAAAAGCAAAACAAGATTATCAGACCCACAAGGTAGAGAGTATCAAGCAATTTAATTGCAAAAGCATTTGAATTAATACAAATTATTAAAACTAAAAGCACCACACCACCAATTAAAACAATGAAGTGCACCCTAAAATTAACTGCTGAGAATTCTTATGAAGCAAAATAAATTAATTACGTCCATGCCGAACCGACGCTAACCAAAAAGAAAAACAAATACGAACTTCAATCAACACAGCAAAAAAAAAGGAGAAAAAAAAAGAGCAAAAAATAATACCTGATACCTCCACCGCTATACAAAGCATCCGGATCCCTAGAGGGAATCAAGACAGTAGGCAATCGTTGGGCCGTTGGTTCAGATATAGCCTCCGGAGCTCCTGGCGGTGGTGATGTGTCCACCTCCATATGCCGAGATGACTGAGCGGCTGCCGGTGTTGACGAGGAGGAGAGAAAATGTTGATTTCGTCTTCTCTCTGGATCTTCTTCTTCCTTACCAAGGTTCATAATCACAGCATTCGAAAAGCTTTATATCCTAAAATGTTCACTTCGTTTGTAGAGAGATATTTCAGAGTAGAAGGAACCTTGTACGGCTAAATGACAGACAAGTCAGGGCTCAGAAGATCTTATTGTATTTATACGGTGTTTCTTCTCTCTTAATATTAATAGGTTCCCTCGTTTCCTAAATACTACTATAATAGCCGTAAGAAAAGTAATTTCGGGATTAATATATTTTTAAAATAAAAAATCAAGATATTTTTTTTAATTCTTTTTATATTATTAATAATTATTTTTTAAAAAATAAAATATTTTTTATTCATATGCATTATCATTTAGATTATTTCAAATAATTAAGTTCATATTAATTAATATAATTTTAAATTGCATTATGTGAGCCCTTTTGATATTGTTGCACCGATGAGGACAGAGCTTGAGAAGATAAACCCGGAGATGAATTTAAATCTACAGCAAGACGGGTATTTCTTTATATTCGAACAAAATGTGATGGATGATGATAGATCTTTCAGATGGCACCATGTTGGACAAGGTGATACCATTGAGATCTTCAATGG